>CM039603.1:34058897-34201674 GCA_022457205.1 Saccharum spontaneum
ACGATGATAAGAAATTACCTTGGCTTACTAGCTTTACCATGCCTCGGCATCCTACCATTACATAATACAAAAATTAATAATCACCTTGAACACATATTTAGGGTTGCAAAATACAAACAATATATACCAAATCAATGCGTAAAAAATGAGCAGGGGAGAGAGATTGCCTTGCTAGCGAAGATGTATGGATCAAATCCAAGTTTTCAAGGTCAAATTCTTCAATTGAAGATATTGGGCGGGTGGGGGAGGACAAGAACTCGAGAGGAATAAGGAACAAATGAAAGGAAGCTCGGGCAGGGAAACTTGGCCGTGGCTTTTGAATCCAAGGTCAGCGCCAAGATCCATGGCTCCGAGGTCGGAGCCAAGATCTGTGGCTCCGACCTCAGTGCCATGATCTGTGGCTCCGAGGTCGGCACTAAGATCTGTGGCTCCGAGGTACCGGCCACGTCAGCGTCACATTAGATGCCCTACTACCTCGGCGCCCAGATCTATGGCGTCGAGACGTGTTACCTCGAAGCCACGACTTATGGCGCCGACCCCCCAAAGTCCAAAGATCAGTATACGTCTCTAGGGGTTGAACGTAAATTTTCTTAAAAAAAAAGGGCTAAATTATAAAAAATTGGGCCAAATCCACGGGGCTTCCGTTACCATTTTCTATGGCTGGAGCCTCACGAGGAAACTTATTATGGCCATATTTTAATAACAGAGAGGCGGGCGGCTGACCGTCTATAGAGGTGCACCATAATACTTTCTAGGATTTGAACACATGACTTTATCGCATGACCTCCCTCTAGCATTGCACTACGCACTTGTGAGTTAGTATATCATGTTATGTTTTTATATTAACATTTTATAATCTTATATTGAATATTTTGAACGCTAAATGATCTCAAGTGAAAGAAATTTCAACTTAAAAGTTTTAGATCTTGTAAGCATTACAACTTTATCAGGTGGTGTGTCTCCATCCGAGTTTGTTTGGAAAAAAAATCAAAAATTTGATCTCAAAATACGAGAACTTGAATTTCTAAATGACGTCAAATAAAAAACTTGTCAATTACAAAATTTAGACCGCATAGACCAATACAAATTTTGTATTACCCTACAAACGATTGAGGTCATTTGGAAATTTGAATTTTAAAATTTAAGAATTTCAAACACATATTTGGGACTCTAATAAATGACATTACATCAAAACTTGTCATCTACAAAGTTGTAGACTGTATTAAGTACTAAAACTTTTATATAGCCATTGTCAAAATACGAGATCATTCTAAAAGTAAATTTAAAATTTTGAAAATTTATATAATATTTTGGGACTATAAACATTTTCAAATAAAAAACTTGTCAACTACAAAATTATAGTTCACACCGACCTAAGCAATTTTGATAAAATGTTTGTATTCATCCGACTTCATATGAAAAGTTATGAATTATTTTTTTATGTAACTATTTCTAGAGACATACCTCTTAAGAGTGTCGGCGCCTTTATTAATCGATTTCTAGAGATGGCGCCGTTAGAATGTCTGCATCTATTAATAGCCATTTTTCTAGTTATGAATTATTTTTATGTAACTATTTTTTTTATAAGGAAGAATTTTATTAATTCATGATCTTTACACGTCATGCTGATACAATAATCATGAACCCATTTCTCAGCTCTGCATAAAAGCACACTGGTCTGAAAAGAACATTACATAAAAAGAGGGCATAGCATTTTAATGGCTATCAATCCTGAGACCAGATCGTCCCCATGACTGCTTGTGCCAATTGGCTCAAAACCAAACAAATCCTTATATATAAAACTCAGTTGCCACCTCTAATATTAGCTAGTAGATAACATGTAATATTCCACTTTCACCTTGGTCTATCTTGGATGATGATGATGATGAGTATAGCACGCAGAAGATCAAATATGTGAATACCATTGTCAATATTTGAAGTGCAAGTTTCATCCCAAGATGGATGAAGAGTATGTAAGCCTTGTTCCCACACCCACACTGAGGAAAATATATACATGTTCCTGTTCTCGGCCTCGGCTCCCAATAATTATAGGATGGCAACACCCTGATTCGCACTAGAGAGTGTGGACAGAGCCCCCTTAAAAGGCTGCTTGCTTTCAGGTAAACCCAAATCATTCAACCACAAAGGCATGCAAGCACAAATGCAGTACTGCTCCACTAGAACTGGATGCATTCCAACCCTAGCTAGCTACCACCGCCAAACGATTCCATTCCAATCATGCATTGCATGCACCGGTCGATCTCGGCTATAGCTGCTGACCTTTTCCTCTTTGGCAACAAGAAAAGGAAGAAAGAGTATCGATTGGAGTGTGAACTGCCCAAAACGGCTCGGGGCCTTTAATTTTCCGGTTCTGCTATTATTGTCGTTCCCACAGCCATATACGGAGTATCATCTGTCATGTGCAGTCGGGGATTTCCTACTTCTTTTTCCATTAAAGGTTGTACTCCTTTCCTGCCAAAACAAGTGTTGTCCTTGCTTTCTTAGGAGTCAAACGTTTTTAACTTTGACCTAATATATATAAGAAAATATAAATATTTATACTACATAATTAGTACCATTAGATAGATTATTGAATTTATTTTCGTAATAAACTTATTTGGAGATATAAATATTGCTAATATTTTCTATAGATCTAATCAAAGTTAAGAATATTTGACTGGCACGAGACAAAAAGACAAAACTTATTTTGGGATGGGGGGAGTACATGATAGATGGAGCATCATGCCTTCATATATACGTGGACTGCACAAATATATTTAGCATAATCCATGCATGATATGGTGACAAAGGCACTTGGCATGCATGGCTATGGTAAAAGAGACTCATCGAAATAGGTGTTCCTCGCCTTGTTCCCAAGCAGCAAAATAAGCAAACCATCCCTGGCTACGACAAAGGCTTTATCTGGGATCATTTTAATTAACATGGTAGTAGAAGCTCGATATAGTAGTAGATATTTGCTCAAAATGTTTTTTTTACATTATTTTACAGATCATCAGATGCATGACAGACCAATAAGCGGAAAGGTATTGTCGAACTGGAATACATTTCCGACGCACTTTTTACTAGTAGTGCTTGATATTGGTATAAGAGACGGCTGCCTTGTTCCACTAGGTACTGGCCAAATGCTCGGAATTGACCGATTCAAACTTGGTGCACAGATCACCACCTCATGACGGTATTCATTGATGACACCTTTAACGGGTCAATTTGGAATTTTTGTGGCACTGCATAAGTGCATATAGATGAAACAAGGGATCGGACACCTTAATTAGGCTTGGCTGTGTTTTGTGAAAGAGAAATGTGTGGATAGTACGTTCTTTTCGTTCATCGACTACTTCTGGTACGTCACCACCAAGTACGATGTATCACTAGTCACTATATTACAGTAGAGTTCACACTAGAATGACTGATCAGGAAGGTTTTTCATGGGTTTTGACTCTTTTCACTTCGTACACTGAGACTTTTACCCCTCTTGTGTTCACACGCTTAACGCTGTACCAACACTATGTAACTACTACTGTACTCCCTCCATACCAAAATACGTGTCCCTTTGGGTTCTTTGCAGGTCAAACTTTATTAAATTTAACTAGATTTTTTTTAAAAAAATATTAGCAACATTTATATCTTCAAATAAGTTAAACTTATTATGCACCATAAATATTAATGATTTCTTATATATATTTGGTAAAAGTAAAAACGTTTGACTTCTTGAGCAAGAAGTGAGTATGACACTTATTTTGGGATGGAGAGGGTATATATATATATATATATATATATATATATATATATATATATATATATATATATATATATATATATATATATATATATATATATATATATATATATATATATATTGCTCATTGAGGACTTAATTTACACGGTCTCTCTCTCCCTCTCCCCCCATTAAGGAACCGCTTCAGATTGATGGTGTAATTTCATAAAAAAAACATGCATGAATGATATTTCACAAATATCTGTGGTACTTTGTGTGAAATTCTTGAGTTGAAAAGTCTAAGCTTGTTACTTTCTTTGTCCCCTTTCACCAACTGAAAGACATATAGAATTATTGTTTTTAATAAAGCAAGTGCAACCTCTATGTTTTTTTATTTAATTTCACAATTCATACGATTGGATTTTCAAATTCTAAGCACATTAATATGTTTAACGCTATCATGGCTGGCTTTATGAAAAAAATAAGGATACTTCTGTCATTACTTCGAAAACAATTTTAGAATACATCCCATTGTATTTACAGATAGGAGACAAAAAAAAGCATATGTCTTCAAAACACTATGTGAATTTATGAGACGGTCCATTCATGGAGATAATCCAAAAAAAAAAGAACCGTCTTCTTAAATGGATTTTCATAGATAGCTTAAGAAAGATGCCTCTGTAGATGGCTGTTTACAAAGACGGAACTCTTAAAAGTGTTGCCTCTATAAATCGATTTATAGAGGTGCCAAGCAGAACCCTTAAGAGGTCAGTTCCTATAATAGTTGTCTAAAAAAGTTGATAACTTTTGTATATAAAGTTAGATGAAGATGAACGACTTCATATCAAAATTGTAGAGCTCAAAGAGATCTACAACTATGTAGTTGAAAAAAATATATTTCAGTTGTTTAGAATCCAAAATTCATTTTATGTTCTAAAATTTTAAAATTCATAATAGAATTTTCGAACGATCTAGGATATTGACATGATTTATACAAAAGTAGTAGTTATAAATGCAATCTATAATTTTGTAGTTGATATTGTTATTTGAAATCATTTAGAGTGCAAAATATTCATTTTATGTTTTTATCTTTTAGAATTCAAATTTTAGAATTTTCAACTTGGTCTACAAAAGTTGACTAGGTTTTTATTTGAAAACAACTAAACTCTAAATATTAATTTTAAAAATTTCAGATTTTGAGATTAAACTTTTCAAAAAAAACTCCGTTATCTGATGGAGACATGCCCTATCCAGAACTATTGCATTTGACAAGATCTAAAATTTTGAAACTGGAGCTTTTTCATTTGAAATCACTTATGAGACAAAATATTCAATACAATATTTTTATACGTTAATATAAAAGGATAACATAATATTCCTAGTCATATGTAAGTGTGTTGTGTAGTAGTGGAAAAGGCCACGAGTTCCAATCTAAATGTGACTTGTGACTTAGGATGTGACCGCGGTGCCTAGCTAGGGAACTTGTCGTGGGTTTTAATTATTTTGCTTTTTTTGGATGTTTTTTGTTTTCTAAATTGAAAATGACCGCACCTATAAGACTCTACATAGGTTTTATAGTACCGTATGTTTGAAAATATTGAGTTGCATGCACCAACTAGTTCAATCCAAAAGCTTAAGCTGATGGGAAGAGATGGATAATTCACTTATATTCCAATGCTTCCCCTTACGTGGACCGTATTGAGTTACATGCACTGATCAGTTCAACCCAAAAACTTAAACTGATAGGAAAGATGCGCAATTCACTTATATTCCAACAAAAAAATACTTCCTTTCCCTTTGCTCCAATTTACTATAAAGCATTTTCGTAGATTAGGAATCAAACTTTATACTTTCTAACCAAAAGTTTTTTTGTTAATTTTATTGTACTATACAAACATGATATTATTAAAATCATAATCAACTATACTATCCAATAATCATAAATATAATTTATAATCATAATATATATATATATATAATAAATTAATGGTTAAAGTATAATTTAGGAGACTATACCATATTAGAAGACGCCTTATAAACAAAGGAGTACTTTCAAAGAAAATACAATTTTACTACTATATGATCATATACAGTCTTTAGAAAATATATGTTGGTCTAATTTGCACTTATACCATCGTGACGCTACAGAAGCCGTCATCGTACCCATCTAGATGTAGTAAGTACTTTAATTATTGGACTGCGTCATTTGCTATGACAACTTCTGCACGTAATAATTTATTAGCAAAGTCTGGAAAACCTTTGCATCCCGTGTTCACATAGTGACAGCTATTGACAGGCCAGCTCTATGGCCATTCCTGGTGCTCGATTTAATTTCATTGCAGTGTTTATAAGAGTAAATTATAGAAAATAAAATGAATATAAAACTTATAATGCATAATTTTATTTACATTTTATAGGTCTACATATTCAAATATTACATGATGTTGTAAAATGACATTGCTCCCAATAAAGTTTTACTTAGTTTCCAATGTGTGAGTATAAAAATGCTCACAATGAAATTTCACTCTATTTCCAATGTGTTGTTGGTAACTGTGCATGTTGGGTTCTGAAAGGCCCTAGTTTGGTTTTGGTAATTGAGTGACAATTTATGTGGACTAATATGTGTTTGATGTGAGATATACATGTGATTAGTCCACATGTACATTAGTGTGAGCAACACTTAAAGCTAGCATGGTGGAGAAGTGGCTCGGTTATGTTACAAGTGCTCAACTTGTGTGATGAAGGAGCTCAATGAGACATGACATGATGTCATGTGGCCAGGTAAAGAAGATTAAGAGGCATGGTTTGGCTACGATGGACCAGATTAAGAGGCATGGCTTGGCTACGATGGACCGGCTTGCAAGCGTGAAGGGAAAGCTAGAGGCTTGGGTGCAATGGATCATCGAGGCAGTGAAGCGCAAGTAGAGGGCTTTTGGCTTTGTACTTGTTGCTCACTAGTATGTGTAGGAGCTTGCGTTGTGCTTAGTTGCGTAGGCTTATGTGATCTTGCTAATAACTGAACTTGATTAGGTGAGCTCACTCTAGCTCAGTGGCTTAGACGTATCTTGTAGTATCTTTTGTAAGACACTTGTGATAAATAGAAGGGTGTAGTCGAAACTAGATCGATTAATTTAATTTTGCATTTGCTTCGATTAGTCGGTGCGTTTAGTTTTTAGATATGACTATTTACCCTCCCTCTAGTTAGCTCCGTGTTCCTAAAAGTTTCATCTAGATGAAATATATCTCCTCTCTCTCCTCATAATTTCTCCGCACATCATCATTGTCACACCCATTTATCGACCAAATGGAATGCTTACCCTTATGTGCGCCCAGAGATCAATCACACATAAGTTCACAAATTATAACAGAAGTATCATGGCAAATGTTATTACATCACGATATTTAACACATAGTCTTAACACAAATGTAGCGGAAGTATAAATAAAAATCTCTCTCGTGGTAGCTCCAGTCACAGGTACATTGACTGGTTGACAGCAAGACTAGTAATCCTCAGGGAAGTAGGCGTAGTAGTCGCTATTACCTCCATCTGTTACCCATCCGGGATTTTTATCCAAATAAGAGAAATAAACAAGCGTAAGTACATCTCGTACTCAACAAGTGTAACATGGGGTTCATGAGGCTCAAATAGGCATAATCATTGGTTTATCAGCATGTAGCTTTTAGTTAACATGATTTTAGCATATCAATAACATCAATAGGTCTCAATGTAAACAATAAACATATGATCCATGTGAAATGATTAATGAATAGCAAAAACATAAACATAAACAATTAATCAACTATTCCATAAGGGTCCAAGGCCACTCGTGACCGTGAGCACGGCTGTTATAACAGTTCTACACTCTGCAGAGGTTGCACACTTTCACTGTGAGTCGTGTTACCCAAATGCCCGGGTTAATTACTCCCAAAACACTACCAAGGTGAGCAGGCAGGGTAAACACTATGAAGTCTTTCGAAGGTTCGTCTAACAAGTTAGGGCCATTAGATTCACTCGGCAAACAGATGTAGAGCCCCCCTTCCAAATGGCACAATAACCCGCAGCCTATACACATAAGGACAGAGGCCGCACTATACCCGATTCGTCAAGCCATTCTTACGCCAAAAAGGTTACCTCTAACAAGCTAGAAAAGGTCCTTCTATATGACTAAAGCCAGAGCCATATAGCCCTCACAGTTGTACTGTAAATCCCGGATTGTCGCTTATAGATGAGTCCTTATGGAGAGCAATTAGAGCATCAAAACAACACACATGCTCTAATCCCCTTTGTACAAGAATCAAAATCATATTTTAATGTTTATTGCATATTCCTCTAATCAATTTACATGATCATAGTCCATGTTTAAGCACTAGCCATACTAATCAATGCATCATAATGGGTACCAAGGTATAGGATCAATCACTAAGTCATCCTTAACAAGGAATAAATGCATAATGACATTAATTGCATAAGGTGGATAGGACAACAAGGATAATCCCATGCTATACTTGCCTTGCTCAAACTGGTCCTGAAGATCTTGCTCGTAGTAAGGCTCTTGATCTCCAACGAATTGCTCACCGTCTATACTCGATCAACCATTATCAACAACACACATCCAGAGGCAATCATGCATAGACAAACAAGACTATAATTAGAACAATACACCAACAGTAAGAAAATAAAATAAAAAGTCTTTAAAATGAATCTACAACTCGCTAGGATCACACAGACGCGAAGATCACGAAAAACGGATCTAAAACGACAAAGTTATGAATTTCCGAAGATTTCCTATAGAAAAATAAATACTTTAATTAAAACTCGAAAATAAATTAATCTAAACCTACTGTACAGTTACACCATTAGATAGAGCTCGCAAATATGAATCTAACGCAATTTGAATGGATCAAATCGGAGTTAAAACGAAGATTCTACGGCTAAAACAATCTCAGTGGCAAAACTGTAAATATCCGAAAGCGTATTTTTCTTTTTCCGAAACGAATTACGTTTTCTTTTATTAAAAACGTATTCTGAACTTTACGCTTTAGGACTGCGGGTTATATAATCAGAAATCTCAGGGGCTCTTTTACAAAAACGCATGCGAAACGGTATCTTTTAATAAGATCCGTCCGATTCAAAATGAACGGACGGGATTGAATCGGGGAGAGAGAGAAGAAGTGCGCCGGCGGCCACAGTGACCCAGGCGGCGGCGCCATGGCCGGACAAGGCCGAGCTCGCCGGAGTTCGCGAAGAAGAGCATCCCGAGCACCAAACAACACGCAACCGGTACCAATCGAGAGAGAACCTTGACGCGAACTCACCCACGTAGAAGATAGGGCCGGGGGATGATCGGAAAGCGGTGGCTAGCTCGCGGTGGCGGCGATGGCGACGGTGGCGCGCGCGGTAGCTCGACGAGACGACTAGGGCGGCTCCAAAAGGATGGGATGGATGCGGTATGATGCGGGGGTCGCATTTTATAGCCCGGATGCGTCGCTAATTAAGGAAGGGAAGAGATTCGAACCACCGATTCGAATCGGAGAAGAAGGAAAACGAGCTCGCGGTTGGAAAGAGCCGGAGGAAGGAGAAGGGAAAGGGGAAAGGGACGCTGACATGTGGGTCCCGCATGTCGGCGGCTCAAAACGAAAACGGGGCAGCGGCTCGGTCAAGCGGGCCGCGCGCTTGCTGCTTGGGCTCGGCCCAGGATGAGGCTGGAGGCGGCGCGGGCTTGCGGGGAAAGGAGAGCTGGGCCGCTGCTGGCGGGCCGCGAGAAGGAGCGGGCCAAAAACCGAATGAATTGCATTTCTCTTTTCTCTTTTCTTTTCCAATTCTTCAAATCCATTTTTCAAATGATTTTCAAATCAAATTTGAATTTAATTTAAACTACTCAATGCAAAACTCCAGATGCAGCAGCATGAATGCTCAATCATGTTTCTACCCTTATATTTGATTTTAAATTTATAAAATTATTCTTATTCTATAATTGCATGCTTCACAAAAATAAATATAAAAAATCACATTTTCCCTATTTTTCTTTTCTTCAAATTTTAGGGTGTTACAATTCTACCCCCCTTAAAATGAATCTCGCCCCGAGATTCGACCGGTGCTTACTCAAACAGTTGCGGGTAAGTTTTTCTCAGATCCTCTTCTCGTTCCCAAGTAGCCTCTTCTGCAGTATACCGATTCCACTGTACTTTACACATCTTGATTGTTCTACTTCTTGTGACTCTGTCCGCAGTCTCCAAAATCTTAACCGGAAACTCCTCATATGTCAGATCCTCCTTAACAGTGAGTTCCTCTATCAGAATCTGTTCTTCTGGTACTCGTAAACATTTCTTCAATTGTGACACATGGAACACATCATGTACACCTGCCAGACTCTCGGGTAATTCCAATTGATATGCCACTTCACCACGTCGCTCTATAATCTTGAAAGGTCCAATATATCTTGGTGCTAATTTACCCTTCATGTTAAATCTCTTCACACTTCTCATGGGTGACACTTTCAAGTAGACATAATCTCCTACCTCAAATGTCAACTCTCTTCTGCGAGTATCAGCATAACTTTTCTGTCTAGACTGGGCTATTTTTAGATTATCTCTAATCATTCTTACTTTCTTCTCAGCATCCTTTAGTACATCAGGTCCAAACACTTGACTTTCCCCTGTCTGATTCCAGAACAACGGGGTCCTACACTTTCGTCCATACAGAGCCTCAAACGGTGCCATTTGAAGACTCTTCTGATAACTATTGTTATAAGAGAACTCTGCGTATGGCAAACTCTTATCCCAGCTAGTACCATATTGTAGAGCACAAGCTCTCAACATATCTTCCAATATCTGATTAATTCTCTCCGTTTGACCATCTGTCTGAGGATGATAAGCTGTACTGAAATTTAGTTTGGTCCCCAATGATTCATGTATCTTTTGCCAATAATGAGATGTAAATTGAGTACCTCGATCAGACACAATCTTCTTAGGAACTCCGTGTAGACTCACTATTCTTTCCATATACAACTCTGCCAGTTTCGCACTGCTATATGTAGTCTTCACAGGCAGAAAATGAGCAACCTTAGTCAGACGATCCACTATCACCCAAATTGAATCATATCCTCGTTGAGTCCGCGGTAACCCAACTATAAAATCCATACCGACCTCTTCCCATTTCCACTCGGGTATCTGCATAGGTTGTAACAATCCTGCAGGTCTTTGATGTTCCGCTTTCACCCTTTGACATGTGTCACACAAAGCAACATACTCAGCTATGTCTCTCTTTAAACCATACCACCAATATTTCTCTTTCAGATCTAAATACATCTTAGTACTACCCGGATGTATGGAATAAGCTGACTCATGAGCTTCACGCAGAATTGCCATTCGTATTTCCCTATCTTCGGGCACACACAACCTTTTCCCGAACCATAGCGTACCATTTTCATCCTTATGGAATCCTGGAGATTTTCCTTTCGCTATGTTTTCAGCTATCTCTCTCAACTTTTCATCTTTCAGCTGACCTTTACGGATTTCTTGCTCCAGAGTAGGCTCCAATACTAGTTCCACTGCATTAGTAGTAAATCCTAAGTTCAGATGCTTACACTCAGCACACAATTCCTTAGGCATAGGCATTACTTGTATTTCATTTGCATAACTCTTCCTACTAAGAGCATCAGCAACCACGTTGGCCTTTCCGGGATGATAATGCACCTCTAGATCATAGTCTTTTATCAACTCCAACCATCTACGCTGCCTCAAGTTCAGATCTGTTTGAGTGAAGATATACTTGAGACTCTTGTGATCAGTGTATATATCACTTTTGTGTCCAATCAAATAATGCCTCCATATCTTTAATGCATGAACCACTGCAGCTAATTCCAAATCATGAGTAGGGTAATTTAACTCATGCTTCCTTAACTGCCTCGATGCATATGCCACAACTCTACCTTCTTGCATCAGAACACATCCCAATCCCAATCGAGATGCATCACAATAGATAGAGAAAGGTTTATTCAGGTCTGGCAAAACTAAGACAGGTGCAGTAGTCAATCTTTTCTTTAATTCCTCAAAATTAGCCTGACACTTCTCGGACCACACAAACTTAGCATTCTTTTCCAACAATGCAGTCATTGGCTTTGCAAGCTTGGAAAATCCCTCTATAAACCTTCTATAATAACCAGCCAATCCCAAAAAGCTACGGATCTCACTTGCATTGGTAGGTGGTTTCCAGTTCAATACATCCTTCACCTTGCCAGGATCTACTGATATTCCTCCATTTGAAACGATATGACCCAGAAAAGAAACTTCATTAAGCCAAAACTCACATTTACTCCTTTTTGCATATAGTTGGTGTTCTCTGAGCTTCTGCAAGACCAACCTCAAATGTTCAGCATGTTCTTCCTCCGTCTTGGAAAACACTAGTATATCATCAATGAATACCACTACAAACTTGTCCAGATATTCCATGAACACCTTATTCATTAAGTACATGAAGTATGCGGGAGCATTAGTCAAACCAAATGACATCACTGTATACTCATATAACCCATAACGTGTAGTAAATGCTGTCTTGGGTATATCCCTGGCACGAATCTTCAATTGATGATATCCAGAACGAAGGTCAATCTTGGAAAATACACAAGCTCCTCTCAACTGATCAAACAGGTCATCAATTCTAGGCAATGGGTACTTGTTCTTAATGGTAACCTCATTAAGAGACCGATAATCTACACACATCCTCTGAGTTCCATCTTTCTTATCCACAAAAATTACTGGTGCACCCCATGGTGACGAACTAGGACGAATAAAACCCTTATCCTGTAACTCCTTAATTTGTTTCTTAAGTTCTTCTAGTTCATTTACTCCCATTCTATATGGTCGCTTAGCTATAGGTGCAGTTCCAGGTAATAATTCAATAATAAATTCAATGTCACGGTCTGGTGGCATACCTGGCAAATCCTCCGGAAACACATCTGGAAACTCCTCCACAACTGGATCCTCCTGATTGGCACCATCATTGAGCTGGTTCACTGTAGCAGTCGCTTGTTTTTGCACTTTGACTTCAACCCTGATCCTATCCCCCTTTGGTGTAGTCAGCACAACCGATTTATCCTTACACTGAATCTCTGCTTGTTGTTGCATCATCCAATCCATTCCCAGTATAAGATCAATCCCGGCTGTCCTCAATACTATAGGGCTAACTGAAAACTCTACCCCCCTTAAGTTGAGACTAATGGGAAGACAGCGATAAGATGCTGGCATGCTTCCACCAGGTGAGTTTACTAAGATAGGGTTCTTCATGGCACACAAATGGATTCTATGTATTCTAACAAATGATTGTGATATGAAAGAATGTGATGCTCCAGAATCAAAAAGAACAGTGGCGGGAGTAGAGTGGACATCGAACGTACCAAGCATAACTTCTGGCTCCTCCACTGCAGTTTCCTGGGACAAATGGTTCACCCTTCCCGAGTTAAGTGCGGGCTTCTGGTGGCTGCTCTGTCTCTGGGGAGTCTGCTGGTTAGGCTTCTCCGGGCAGTTGTAAGACAGGTGACCTTCTTTTCCACAACGGAAACACCTGTTGGGAGTGTTGGGAGCACTGGTCTTTGTAGGAGTGTTGTTAGAAGGACCCTGGCGCTGCACTTGATTCCCATTCTGCTGTGGTGGACGTTGGTTGCTACTCTGTGGCTGAAATGGGGGACGTTGAGGGAACTGTCCACGAAATGGAGTCTGACCACGGTTCCACTGTCCAGAAGGAGGTCTCTGCTGAGTATTCTGTTGGAAACCAGTGCGTGGACGGGTGTTGCTGTTGGAGGCTTGTCCCTGTAACCTCTTCCTCTTAGCATCCATTTCTTTGCGCTTGTTATCCACCACAATAGCGCGGTTCACAAGCGTCTGAAAGTTGGGATAGGTATTGGACATCAACTGCAACTGTAGTCCATCATATAATCCCTTCAAGAAGCGGCGCTGCTTATCATTGTCATTGG
Source organism: Saccharum spontaneum (assembly GCA_022457205.1). Classification (NCBI taxonomy): domain Eukaryota; kingdom Viridiplantae; phylum Streptophyta; class Magnoliopsida; order Poales; family Poaceae; genus Saccharum; species Saccharum spontaneum. The sequence goes on from CM039603.1 coordinate 34,072,605, forward strand.
CCACCTCATGTGGAGCATATCGTGACAGTTGAGCAAACTTGTCACGGTACTCAGCTACAGACATTGACCCTTGGGTCAGGTTCCTGAATTCCTCCGCCTTCAATTCTATCATCCCTTCAGGTATATGGTAAGCCCTGAAGTTCTCTCTAAACTCCTGCCAGGTGACTGCAGGAGCATTAGCAGGACGGCCATACTCATATGACTCCCACCAATCTTGAGCTTCTCCCTGAAGTTGCCCAGAAGCGAACAACACCTTCTGTCGGTCATCACATTGTGCAATGGTGAGTTGTTTCTCCACAGCACGAAGCCAATCATCAGCCTCCAAAGGATCAGCAGCATGTGTGAACACTGGGGGACGACCCTTCAAAAATTCACCACGCTTATCACGTGGTTGCACTCCAGCAACTGGCTGATTCTACTGATTCTGCACCAGTTGTTGCATCAACTGCGTCTGTACTGCCAGCAATTGCTCAATAGTTGGTGGCGGTGGTGGTGGTGGATTCGGGGGAATGTTTCCACGACCTCTGCCTCTTCCTCTTCCGGCCATCTGCCACCCATAAACATGCAAACTTTAAGAAATCCAGTTTATCAACCACTTATAAGATTAAGAATGAGATCTGAAAGTTTTCTGGACGAGTAGCAATATTGACAGTTCAGTATTTCAATCATATCTCGGGCTACAGAAGTCCAAAAGAGGCGTGCTTTATATGGTTGGAAAGCTTATGAAATTATCCACAATTTCTATTCAGACCTCAAGACCAGATTCTGTCGTTAAGTCTATGAAAAATAAGGCGCAACAGAAACTGTTCCAGATTCCAGACTGTGCAGAAACTTTATCTTGTGAAAATTATATCTCTCGAACCAGATTAGATAAAAAGGTGATTCCAGTGGCATTTGAAAGATGCTTGAGTCTAGTTTCTCTCATAAAAATTTCATAAATGTTGCACGAACCATTTTTAAACTATAACAGAAACATCAGAGACTGCTCCAGAAAACAGCAAGGACAGAAACGAGATACTATCAAACCCAACTATTATTCCTTGACTATTAAACTTATTATTCTTAATAATGGAACTTGTAGACATGCCTACAAGTCCAGACACTCAAACAAAGATCCAACTCACACATAAGCATAATAATAAAGCAACTAGCACACCAAAGTTCAAACCACACGACAGACTCGACTGACTCAACTGACGTTACTAAGAACGTTCTTATTACATAAAAGGACTCCTACTTCCTAAGGAAGTGGCTCATGCTCTAACTTCTCGTAGATCTTGGGCAAGCCTTGGTTTGCTCGGAGCTCATCAATGGTTGCTTGGCATCTCTTGACAGTCTTCCCTTGTGTCCTCACCATCTCTTCTAGTTGCAGCTTCCTGTCCATCATGTCATAGACAAAGTTCACCATCACCCGAGGTAGTGGCTCTAACTGCACTGGATCTGTCATAGCCCAACCAAGCTCGGGGTGTGCACGAGGAAGGAAGCGATGGATGTCATGCTTCATGAGGTTAAAGCGAAGATAGCGAAGACCCATACATGCTTCAAAAGCAGCATCTTCAATGCTATCCTCTATGGTGGCTCGATGTCCCACATGAGAGAACATCCTGTCCAGCTGATATGCCCCCTTGTCTTGCTTGTGTGCAAAGATGCTTGCCCTTGCCTTCCAGTACGTGCTCTCTAGTGGATGAGTGTACTCCCAGCAGACGTACTCCACAGCCGGATGCCAATCCGCGAAGTAAGCAGTGAGCATCCCCACTAGGCGAATGTGAGAGACAGCATCCCCTCCATTCCTGTGGTAGATCCTCACAGTCCACCCCATTGGAGGAGGTGGCATATCTTCAGGAGCTTCATGTGGTGGAGACGGGGGTTGTTCTCCTCCATTATCTTCCTCCTCACCATCTTCAATCTCAACGATTTCTGGATCTTCTTCAGGCTCGATCTCTTCCTGGGGAGGTGCTGGTGCTTGGACTGGTGCTACAGGGGTCTTCTCTTGTTCCTGAGGTTCTGGCTCTTGTGGCTCTTCAGTTGCAAGCAGGGCACGAGGTGGGTAGTATCCTCCAAAGCTGATGCGGGCAGTCTTACGGTCACGAGTCATCTACAGAATTTTTAGATGAAGTTAGAATAGAGGCAAAATTTCGTAATAGAATGAGACATAAGAAGCATAAAAATTTATCAAATAACAAGAGCAAGATAGTGAGCATAAAAATAGTGTAAAGATGACACTACTTCGACCATTGCTAGCTAGGCTTGCGTCCTACAGTCAACAAGAGCTCTGATACCAATTTGTCACACCCATTTATCGACCAAATGGAATGCTTACCCTTATGTGCGCCCAGAGATCAATCACACATAAGTTCACAAATTATAACAGAAGTATCATGGCAAATGTTATTACATCACGATATTTAACACATAGTCTTAACACAAATGTAGCGGAAGTATAAATAAAAATCTCTCTCGTGGTAGCTCCAGTCACAGGTACATTGACTGGTTGACAGCAAGACTAGTAATCCTCAGGGAAGTAGGCGTAGTAGTCGCTATTACCTCCATCTGTTACCCATCCGGGATTTTTATCCAAATAAGAGAAATAAACAAGCGTAAGTACATCTCGTACTCAACAAGTGTAACATGGGGTTCATGAGGCTCAAATAGGCATAATCATTGGTTTATCAGCATGTAGCTTTTAGTTAACATGATTTTAGCATATCAATAACATCAATAGGTCTCAATGTAAACAATAAACATATGATCCATGTGAAATGATTAATGAATAGCAAAAACATAAACATAAACAATTAATCAACTATTCCATAAGGGTCCAAGGCCACTCGTGACCGTGAGCACGGCTGTTATAACAGTTCTACACTCTGCAGAGGTTGCACACTTTCACTGTGAGTCGTGTTACCCAAATGCCCGGGTTAATTACTCCCAAAACACTACCAAGGTGAGCAGGCAGGGTAAACACTATGAAGTCTTTCGAAGGTTCGTCTAACAAGTTAGGGCCATTAGATTCACTCGGCAAACAGATGTAGAGCCCCCCTTCCAAATGGCACAATAACCCGCAGCCTATACACATAAGGACAGAGGCCGCACTATACCCGATTCGTCAAGCCATTCTTACGCCAAAAAGGTTACCTCTAACAAGCTAGAAAAGGTCCTTCTATATGACTAAAGCCAGAGCCATATAGCCCTCACAGTTGTACTGTAAATCCCGGATTGTCGCTTATAGATGAGTCCTTATGGAGAGCAATTAGAGCATCAAAACAACACACATGCTCTAATCCCCTTTGTACAAGAATCAAAATCATATTTTAATGTTTATTGCATATTCCTCTAATCAATTTACATGATCATAGTCCATGTTTAAGCACTAGCCATACTAATCAATGCATCATAATGGGTACCAAGGTATAGGATCAATCACTAAGTCATCCTTAACAAGGAATAAATGCATAATGACATTAATTGCATAAGGTGGATAGGACAACAAGGATAATCCCATGCTATACTTGCCTTGCTCAAACTGGTCCTGAAGATCTTGCTCGTAGTAAGGCTCTTGATCTCCAACGAATTGCTCACCGTCTATACTCGATCAACCATTATCAACAACACACATCCAGAGGCAATCATGCATAGACAAACAAGACTATAATTAGAACAATACACCAACAGTAAGAAAATAAAATAAAAAGTCTTTAAAATGAATCTACAACTCGCTAGGATCACACAGACGCGAAGATCACGAAAAACGGATCTAAAACGACAAAGTTATGAATTTCCGAAGATTTCCTATAGAAAAATAAATACTTTAATTAAAACTCGAAAATAAATTAATCTAAACCTACTGTACAGTTACACCATTAGATAGAGCTCGCAAATATGAATCTAACGCAATTTGAATGGATCAAATCGGAGTTAAAACGAAGATTCTACGGCTAAAACAATCTCAGTGGCAAAACTGTAAATATCCGAAAGCGTATTTTTCTTTTTCCGAAACGAATTACGTTTTCTTTTATTAAAAACGTATTCTGAACTTTACGCTTTAGGACTGCGGGTTATATAATCAGAAATCTCAGGGGCTCTTTTACAAAAACGCATGCGAAACGGTATCTTTTAATAAGATCCGTCCGATTCAAAATGAACGGACGGGATTGAATCGGGGAGAGAGAGAAGAAGTGCGCCGGCGGCCACAGTGACCCAGGCGGCGGCGCCATGGCCGGACAAGGCCGAGCTCGCCGGAGTTCGCGAAGAAGAGCATCCCGAGCACCAAACAACACGCAACCGGTACCAATCGAGAGAGAACCTCGACGCGAACTCACCCACGTAGAAGATAGGGCCGGGGGATGATCGGAAAGCGGTGGCTAGCTCGCGGTGGCGGCGATGGCGACGGTGGCGCGCGCGGTAGCTCGACGAGACGACTAGGGCGGCTCCAAAAGGATGGGATGGATGCGGTATGATGCGGGGGTCGCATTTTATAGCCCGGATGCGTCGCTAATTAAGGAAGGGAAGAGATTCGAACCACCGATTCGAATCGGAGAAGAAGGAAAACGAGCTCGCGGTTGGAAAGAGCCGGAGGAAGGAGAAGGGAAAGGGGAAAGGGACGCTGACATGTGGGTCCCGCATGTCGGCGGCTCAAAACGAAAACGGGGCAGCGGCTCGGTCAAGCGGGCCGCGCGCTTGCTGCTTGGGCTCGGCCCAGGATGAGGCTGGAGGCGGCGCGGGCTTGCGGGGAAAGGAGAGCTGGGCCGCTGCTGGCGGGCCGCGAGAAGGAGCGGGCCAAAAACCGAATGAATTGCATTTCTCTTTTCTCTTTTCTTTTCCAATTCTTCAAATCCATTTTTCAAATGATTTTCAAATCAAATTTGAATTTAATTTAAACTACTCAATGCAAAACTCCAGATGCAGCAGCATGAATGCTCAATCATGTTTCTACCCTTATATTTGATTTTAAATTTATAAAATTATTCTTATTCTATAATTGCATGCTTCACAAAAATAAATATAAAAAATCACATTTTCCCTATTTTTCTTTTCTTCAAATTTTAGGGTGTTACAATCATTTTTGCTGATGTGTGTAACACCCAAAAATTCTAAACTTTAGGAATAATAAATTTCAAATAATTTAGATAACAATTAATAGAAAATTAAAATTTTAAAAAAACTATTTGGTGATGCATTCATGCTGTTGCATTTATTTTATTTTGTGGTGTGGTTATATTTGTTTTATTTTAATTGATTTGGTTTTGGAAAATATATATAAGTGAAGAAAAGAAAGAAAGAAAAATATAAAATCACTTACCTGTGCTACCGGGCCGGCCTGCCTTCTCTCCCTCTCCCTTGGGCCGAGGCCTGTTTCTCTTTCGCGTCTGCCCGCGTGGGCCGATCGGTTCGTCGCGGCCCAGTCGGCCCGATCCAGCCGAGAGAGCGGTCGCGTCTTCCCCTCCCCTCTCTTGGTCGCTGACCGGTGGGGCCCCGATGTCAGCCGTCTCTTCTAGCTCTCGCCGTAGCCGGGTAGGACTCGAGCTCCGGTGTTCAACCGAATCGATCTTCAATCCCCGATTTCCTAACCAAAATAGGAGAGGTGACCTTATAAAAGAATAGCCAGGTATCTCCCTATTTCGTTTTTCATCTAAAACGATAGACAAGCCACGGGAAATAGAGCACCGTGTGTGGTTCGCGTGGTTAGTTTTCTTTAGCGTAGTTGAGTTCGCGTGAAGCTTCTCGTTCATTTGGATCAAATTTCGGGTCAAACGGTGGTCTAGAGGGGGTGATCCGCCATCTCCGGCGAGATGGAGCCCGCCGGCCATGGGGGGCCGCCGGCCGGACCTGAGGAAGAGGGATCGGTTGTTCACTGTAGGGTTGATGAACACAAGCCGTCCGATTTGAGATCAACGGCCCAGATTAGAACTTACCCCTTCGCGGGTAAAATTTATAAAGAGCCCCTTAGCTTTTTAGTAATTGTAACACCCAAATTTTAGAATTAATGAATTTCAAACAATTTATATAACAATTAATGGGAAATTAAAATTTTAAAACTAATTTGGTGTTGCATTCATGCTGCTGCATTTATTTTATTTTGTGTGGTGGATTCATCTTATTTTGATTTGGCTTGAAAGATTGTATTTGGAGTAATTTGTTAAATAAGTAAATGAAGAAAAGAAAGAAGAAAAAAAAATAAAACAACTTACCTTCTCCCTGGTGGCCTGGAAGCCCAACTGAATCGGCCCGCTCTTTCTCTCCCTCTCCTTTGGGCCGTCGGGCCGAGCTCGCTTCTCTTAGCGCTAGCGTCCGCGTGGGCCGGCCCAGCAGCATCGCCGCGGCCCAGTCGGCCGATCCGTGACCGTGCGCCCTCTCTTGGTCGCTGACCGGTGGGGCCCGGTTGTCGGTCGTCTTCCTCCTCACGTGTTCGTACCGGACTCTGAGTTGGAGAACGCCGCCGCCTCTTCTACTTGATTTCTGGGATTTACTAACCGAATACGGTATCTTGAGGCTATAAATAGGAAGAGGAGACCCTCTATTTTCCGTTTTCCATCTAAAGTCCGAGCCAAATCACGTGGAATCGAGCCTAGGAGCTTGGAACCCTAGGAGTGTTCGGTCGCTCGTCGTCGTAGCTTACGGGTGGATTTGCGCCCTTTTTCTTCGCTTGGGTGAGTTCACCATCTTCTTCTCTCCCTCCCCGTGCTCTTCTTTTGGGTTGCGGTGTTTTGAATCGCGAGTTTGATGCTCTCCCGTGAGCCGGCAATGGCACCGCCACCCTCCTCGAGCCGCGTTCCTTCCTCGGGCCGTCGTAGCTCTCTTTAACCGCATAGATGAGTTCGAGTTGACTTCCTCTTTCGATTGGTATTGGTGGCGGGACGAGTTGTGGTCGGATTAGATGGAGCCGAAGCTCTCCGGCGAGCCACGGAGGCCGGCCATGGCGGCCACCGGCCGGAGATGGAGGTGGAAGCCGCGCCTCTCTCTTTCTTCCCGCCGGAGTTGATGACAGTCGTCCATCCTTAGATCAACGATTGAGATTAGAACTTACCCCTTCGCGGGGTAATTTTTCTAAAGAGCCCCTGCACTTTTTCTTTATATAACCCGCGGTCCTTTGCGTATTCCAGGAAATACGTTTTCACGTTTTGAAAGCGTATTTTCTTCCGGGTTATTCAAAAATACGTTTTCAGGAAATTACAGATTTGCCACTAGAACTGTTTTGGCCATAAAAACTTCGTTTTAACTCCGATTTGATCCGTTCAAGTTGCGTTAGGTTCGTATTTGCGAGCTCTACATGTTAGTGTAGTTGTACAGTTAGTTTTGATAATTTATTTTTCGAGTTTATAATTAAGTATTTATTCATCAATAGGAAATATTAGAAAATTCATAACTTTCACGTTTTAACTCCGATTTTGGTGACCTTTGCGTCTGTGTGATCGTAGAAACGTGTAGAAGAGTTTATAAACTTTTATTACTGTTTTGCTACTGTTGGTGTACTGTTCTAATTATATCTCTTTGTTTGCTTCGTGTATGTTTGATTGGATGCATGTATGTTGTTGATTGATGATCAAGTATAGAAGGTGAGCAGTTTTTGGACGATTCGGAGTATTACTTTGAGCCAAGTCAGCAGTATTGTTTGGAGAGCTTTGATCAAGGCAAGTATAACACAGGACTATCCTTGTTACCTATACATTGAAATTATCATACATGTGCATGTGCTTACCTTGACAACCCTAGAGATTGTAATTTAGTGATTGTTATCTTGATTCCTTGTCAATCCTTGGGAATGCATATGGCTAGCTATTGCTAGTGCTTAAACTAAGAACAATGATCTTGTAATTTGATTAATGGATTAAGCAATCAACCATTAAGATGATTTTATTACTGTTAAAAGGGGGCTAGAGCATGTGTATTATTTTGATGCTCTGGTTTCTCTCCATAAGGACTTATCTGTAAGTGATAACCGGGATATACAGTACAGCTGTGAGGGCTATATGGCTCTGGCTTTAGTTGTTCAAGAGACCTTTTCTAGCTTGTTAGTGGTTACCTTAAATGGCGTAAGAAAGGCTTGCCACGTTGGGTGTAGTGCGAGCCCCTGGCCTAGTGTGTATAGGCTGCGGTTGTTGTGCCACAGGGAAGGGGGGTTCTACATCTGCCTGCCGAGTGAATCTAATGGCCCTAACTTGTTAGACGAACTCATGGATGGCTTTATATGGTTCTCTGGTGTTTGGGCTTGATCTCCCCACTCATTTGGAAATCATGACTCACAGTGAAAGTGTACACCTCTGCGCAGAGTTAAAAACTGGTATACTAGCCGTGCTCACGGATACGAGCGGCCTTGGGGATTCTTATGGAACAGTTGATCATAACTGTTATATCATGCTTAATTATTGTTGATTATTACTATGCTCATATTAATGCTATTCGTTATCATTATTACAATTGATCATTGGTTCTTTAATGGGAAGTGGTTTATCTTGATGCTACTCAATTGTTAATTATAAGAATAAAAGCTAAACGCAGTTAAACAGTGTCTAGCCTTTTGAGCCTCATGAACCCTGTGTTATATTTGTTGAGTTCGACATGGACTCACTCTTGCTATTTCCACCATAACAGATGAAGATTATGAGGAAGATTATCGTAATGAGTACTAGTCTTGGTGTCAACCAGTCAACCGTGTCCCTATGTGGAGTTTCCGCTGGAGATTACTATTAGTTAATATTATTTATCGTTCAAGACTATGTCTTAAATATTTATTCGCTATGTAATAAGCACTGTGATGATACTATGTAATTTGTCTACTTATGTGTGCGATCATGACCTGGGACGCACATGAGTATTTTATGCATCCTATTTTTGTCCTTAAAAATGGGTGTGATAGATTGGTATCAGAGCCATATTGACTGTAGGACGCAAGCCTAGTTAGAATGGTCGTTGATAGCATCCTTACTTCATTTAATTCATGCTTCCTCTTTTCACCTTGTTAATTACTAAAGTTTTATGCTTCCTCTACTTTATTCTATTGCGAAAATACATTGATTCTATCTAATCTATGTCTAAACCTTGTAGATGCCTCCTCATCCCCGTCTGTCAGCTGCACAGTACGTTGCCCGTTTCAAACCCCAGGAGCCATATGAAGAGGGTGATCAAGAGCTATCGGATGCTGAATCAAGAGTTGGTGATACACCAATGGAGGATGTAGTTATGGGGTGGACTACGAAGTTTCATATCATGGTTCCTAAGGCTGATGCTTTCTTCCATGATATGTTGACAAGAACTTTGGACAACTACTACTACGACTGGGAAGCTACTTTGGAGTATCGCAGTGCAGAGTATAGTCATCCATGGATGGATTCCTATTGGGAAACGGAGTTATGGGTCAAGAAAAGGGATCCTACTACTAAGGAGCCTAAAGTGGAGTCAAAGTTCATTACCAGAGTGAGCCAGGCAACCGTGGAGACAAGCATGGAGGATGTCGCTTTCAATGCATTTGTTTACTACCATGGTCTACGCTCGGACAAGACGTTAAAGGGTGCACTCCGGCACTTTCCTTGTTTCTTACATGACAAGGGTATTTGGACCGTGCCGCTTGCAGATGATTCCTCTTTGACTTTACAAGCTACGGTGGGATTAGCTCGTGAATTGGCTCTCCATGAGGTGGATTTGAAGGATGAGTTGCTGAAGGAAAAAGAACTTAAGGAGCAAGCTTATAAGGAGATTGACCAATTAAGGGCGGAGTTAGGTCATCCTAAGATTTATGAGAAGCTTAATTAGGAAATAGGAAAACCCCTATGTAATAAGAACGATAGTAGCTGCGAGTTAATTTTAAGTTTGGATTGTTTTAAGAGTCAGTTTGTGGTGTGAACAATTGTGTGATTGATGGATTGTTATTATGATATTGTGCGATTTGGATCTTTGTAATGTGTGCTGGAGTTTTGTAGATATGCCTACAAGTTCCATGGTTAAGAATATTAAGTTTGATCAATATATGTTAGTTGAATATGAGGTTAACTTAGTTCTGTCCTCTGCTGATTTTTGGATCAGTCTGGGATGTTTTAGAAATAACTTAAAATCCGTTCATGGGAAATTTAAGAAATTTTACTGGGAATAATTAGACTTCAATATCTTTCCAATCCCACAAGAATCACCTTAATATCTATTATGAGTTAAGAGATATACCTGTTCCAAGTTGGAGTTACTGCACAGTCTGGAATTCTGAGACAGTTTCTGTTAAGTTCAGTTTTTGACCAATTTATTGACAGAATCAGAAAAAGTGTTGTGAATAAAAGTTGTAGATAATTTTATAAGCTTTCCAACCATGTAAAGATCATCTGAATTGGATGTCTGTAGCTCGAGATATGACAGTTTTACTGAGTTGCTGAAATTGGAGTTCGCCCAGAAAAATCAGATTTTGTTTATCTATTGAATACATCATCTCGGATCGTACTGAATTTCATCTTCTGTGTTTTGGAAACAGATGTCAGGCAGAGGTCGTGGTAGAGGTCGTGGGGGTGCTAATCCACCTATTACTATGGAGGAACTCATGCAAACTCAGAATCAGTTGATGCAGATGTTTATGCAGCATATGCAGAACAATCCCCCTGCAGGAGGACCACCACCTGTTCAAGTAAGGGATAAGCGTGGAGAATTTTTGAAGGGACGCCCTCCAGTGTTTTCTCATGCTGCTGATCCTTTAGAAGCAGATGATTGGGTGAGGGCAGTGGAGAAACAGCTGAACATAGCCCAATGCAATGATATGGAAAAGGTGTTATATGCATCTGGTCAGTTACAAGGGACAGCTCAGACTTGGTGGGAGTCGTACCAGGCTGCACGCCCTGACAATGCTCCTCCTATCACTTGGAATGAGTTTGTTAGAGATTTTCGGGCTCGTCATATTCCTGAAGGTATAATTGAGCTGAAGCAGGAAGAATTCAGAAACCTTAGGATGGGACAGATGAGCGTTAGTGAATATCATGACAGGTTCACCCAGTTGGCTCGCTATGCTCCCAATGAAGTTAGGGAAGATGCAGACAGGCAGCGTCTTTTCTTGAAGGGGATTTATTATGATCTTCGCTTGCAATTGAAGGGGAATAGCTATGCTAGTTTTCAAGAGCTGGTGAACAAAGCTATTGTGCTTGATAATGAGCGTAGGGAGATGGACAGAAAAAGGAAGATGAAGGTGCAAAGCTCAGGAAGTAGCAACCGTCAACGCACAAATTCTCAGCATGGTTTTCATCAGAAGTTTCAGGGACCGGTTAGCCAGTGGAATCGCAATCCGAATCAGAGGTGGTCCCAAAATTGGCAAAGTAATCAGTCGCAGCAGCGTTCATCATATCCACAGCGTCAACAGTATCAGCAGACTGGTCAACAGACTCCTCACACTGGAAATCCCAATGTTACCCCCATAAAGAATAGTGCTCCCAGCACGCCTACTAGATGTTTTGTCTGTGGTAAAGAGGGGCATATGTCTTACCATTTTCCTGAGAAGCAGAACCAGCAGACTCCTCAGAGCCAAAAGAGCAACCAGAGGCAATCTGGTACTGGAAGGGTGAATCACGTGTCTTCTGATACAGCTCATGATGCACCGGAAGTTATGATTGGTACGTTCAATGTACATTCCACTCCTGCAACTGTTCTTTTTGACTCTAGAGCATCTCATACATTCATATCCAACATTTTTGTTAAAATGCATAGTATACCCATGCTAGCTATGAAAGAACCTCTCTTAGTAAATTCACCTGGAGGTACCATGCAAAACAGTAATCGTTGTCTTCCAATTAGTATGATATTAAGGGGGGTAGAGTTTAAGATAACTCCTATAGTGTTGAGGACATCTAGTATTGATGTGATATTGGGTATGGACTGGATGAAACAAAATCAGGCAGAGATTCAGTGTCAGCAGAAAGTGGTAGTTGTGACTGCACCTAATGGAGATAAAATCAATGTGGATGTAGCAGTGCAGAAGCAACCAACCGCTGTGGTGAATCAGCTTGAAGATGCTATTAAAGAGAATTCAGTGATTGAGGAATTTCCGGATGTCTTTCCTGATGAATTGCCAGGTATGCCACATGACCGAGACATTGAATTTCTTATTGAATAACTTCCTGGAACTGCACCTATAGCCAAACGACCATATAGAATGGGAGTAGATAAATTAGAAGAACTTAAGAAACAAATTAAAGAATTACAAGATAAAGGTTTTATTCGACCTAGTTCATCACCTTGGGGTGCACCAGTTATTTTTGTTGACAAGAAAGATGGTGGTCAGAGGATGTGTGTTGATTATCGGTCACTAAATGAGGTAATTATTAAGAATAAGTACCCATTGCCCAGGATTGATGATTTGTTTGATCAGTTGAGAGGTGCTTGTGTGTTTTCTAAGATTGATTTACGTTCTGGTTATCATCAGTTGAAGATTCGTGCCTCTGATATTCCAAAGACAGCTTTTACTACAAGGTATGGATTGTATGAGTATACTGTTATGTCGTTTGGATTGACCAATGCACCTGCATACTTTATGTACATGATGAATAAGGTGTTCATGGAATATTTGGATAAGTTTGTGGTAGAGTTTAATGATGATATACTGGTATTTTCCAAGACAGAGGAAGAGCATGCTGAACATTTGAGGTTGGTATTGTAGAAGCTTAGAGAGCATAAACTTTATGCGAAGCGAAGTAAATGTGAGTTTTGATTGAAGGAAGTTTCTTTCCTTGGTCATATAGTTTCTAATGGAGGGATATCAGTGGATCCAGGTAAAGTAAAGGATGTATTGAATTGGAAACCACCTACTGATGCTAGCGAGATTCGCAGTTTCTTGGGATTGGCTGGATATTACAGACGGTTCATTGAAGGGTTTTCTAAACTTGCTAAACCTATGACATCTCTGTTAGAGAGGAATGCCAAGTTTGTGTGGTCTGATAAATGTCAAGCTAGTTTTGAGGAATTGAAGAAGAGGTTGACTACAGCGCCTGTTTTGGTTTTGCCAGATTTGAGTAAGAAGTTTTCTATTTATTGTGATGCCTCTTGTCAAGGTTTGGGATGTGTTCTTATGCAAGAAGGCAGAGTTGTGGCTTATGCATCTAGACAGTTGAGAAAGCATGAGTTGAATTATCCTACGCATGACTTGGAGTTAGCAGCTGTAGTTCATGCTTTAAAGATTTGGAGACATTATTTGATTGGACATAAGAGTGATATATACACTGATCATAAGAGTTTGAAGTATATTTTCACTCAGTCAGATCTGAATTTGAGACAACGCAGATGGTTGGAGTTGATTAAGGATTATGATATTGAGATACACTATCATCCTGGTAAGGCTAATGTAGTAGCTGATGCTCTTAGTAGAAAAGTTATGCCAATGAGATACGGACATTGTCTATGACTAGGGAGTTATGTGCTGAATTTGAATATTTGAATTTGGGAATTGTTACTAATACAATGGAATTAGTAATAGAGCCTACTTTAGAGCAAGAAATCTACAAGGGTCAGTTGAAGGATGAGAAACTAAAGAAGATAGCGAAAGATATAGTGATTGGTAAGTCACCAGGTTTTCGAATGGATGATAATGAGGTTTTGTGGTTTGGAAAGAGGCTGTGTGTACCTGAGGATCAAACAGTTAGACAGGCAATTCTTCACGAAGCTCATGAGTCAGCTTATTCTATTCATCCTGGTAGTACTAAGATGTATTTGGATCTTAAACAGAAATATTGGTGGGTTGGATTAAAATGAGATGTGGCTGAGTATGTGGCATTGTGTGATACTTGTCAGAGGGTGAAAGCAGAGCATCAGAGACCTGCTGGATTGTTGCAACCAATGAAGATTCCTGAATGGAAGTGGGAGGAAGTTGGTATGTACTTTATAGTGGGGTTACCGCGTACTCAGAGAGGTTATGATTCTATTTGGGTAATAGTAGATCGGTTAACCAAAGTTGCTCATTTTATACCAGTTAAGACTACTTATCATGGACCAAAATTGGCAGAGTTGTATATGGAGAGGATAGTATGTTTGCATGGAGTTCCAAAGAAGATTGTATCTGATCGAGGATCGCAGTTTACGTCGCATTTTTGGAAAGCTGTGCATGAATCTTTGGGAACAAAGTTGAATTTTAGTACAGCATATCATCCACAGACAGATGGGCAGACTGAAAGGACCAACCAGGTATTAGAAGATATGTTGAGAGCTTGTGCATTACAATATGGAACTAGTTGGGATAAGAGTTTGCCTTATGCAGAATTCTCTTATAATAATAGTTATCAACAAAGTCTTAAGATGGCACCGTTTGAAGCTTTGTATGGACGTAAGTGTAGAACTCCATTGTTTTGGGATCAGACAGGTGAATCTCAGGTGTTTGGTACAGATGTTCTTAGAAACGTAGAAGATCAAGTGCGAGTGATTCGTGAGAATTTGAGGGTGGCATAGTCTCGTCAAAAGAGTTATGCTGACAATACGAGAAGAGATCTAGTTTTTGAGGTAGGTGATTATGTTTATCTGAAGGTGTCACCTATGAGAAGTGTGAAGAGGTTTAACATGAAAGGCAAATTAGCACCAAGGTATGTTGGACCATTTAAAGTTATTGCTAGACGTGGGGAAGTTGCTTATCAATTAGAATTGCCTGAGAATTTATCTGGAGTGCATGATGTGTTTCATGTTTCACAACTTAAGAAGTGTTTGCGGGTGCCTGAGGAGCAGATACCTTTAGAAGAATTGACTGTTAAGGAGGATCTTACATATGAAGAGTTTCCGATCAAGATTTTAGAGACTGCTGAGAGAGTTACTCGAAGTCGGATTATTAAGATGTGTAAAGTACAGTGGAATCGATATTCAGAGGCAGAGGCAACTTGGGAAAGAGAGGATGAATTGAGGAAATCATATCCGCAGTTGTTTGAGTAAGGAGTCCAATCTCGAGGACGAGATTCTTTTAAGGGGGGTAGAATTTGTAACACCCAAAAATTCTAAACTTTAGGAATAATGAATTTCAAATAATTTAGATAACAATTAATGGCAAATTAAAATTTTAAAAAAACTATTTGGTGATGCATTCATGTTGTTGCATTTATTTTATTTTGTGGTGTGGTTATATTTGTTTTATTTTAATTGATTTGGTTTTGGAAAATATATATAAGTGAAGAAAAGAAAGAAAGAAAAATATAAAATCACTTACCTGTGCTACCGGGCCGGCCTGCCTTCTCTCCCTCTCCCTTGGGCCGAGGCCTGTTTCTCTTTCATGTCTGCCCGCGTGGGCCGATCGGTTCGTCGCGGCCCAGTCGGCCCGATCCAGCCGAGAGAGCGGTCATGTCTTCCCCTCCCCTCTCTTGGTCGCTGACCGGTGGGGCCCCGATGTCAGCCGTCTCTTCTAGCTCTCGCCGTAGCCGGGTAGGACTCGAGCTCCGGTGTTCAACCGAATCGATCTTCAATCCCCGATTTCCTAACCAAAATAGGAGAGGTGACCTTATAAAAGAATAGCCGGGTATCTCCCTATTTCGTTTTTCATCTAAAACGATAGACAAGCCACGGGAAATAGAGCTCTAGGGCTTGGGAGGCGTTGAAGGGATTGGTTGAGCGCGGGTGAAGCTTTCGGGCGCTTTTGAGGCCGATTTCATTGCATTGGTGAGACCGCACTCCCCTCCTCCTTAGTTCTAGACTATTTCTTTGGGTGGAGGCGGTCCTAGATGTGGTTTTGAAGCTCGCCGATGGTGCGGCCATGGCGCCGCCGCCCCTTGTTGCGGTGCACCGTGTGTGGTTCGCATGGTTAGTTTTCTTTAGCGTAGTTGAGTTCGCGTGAAGCTTCTCGTTCATTTTGGATCAAATTTCGGGTCAAACGGTGGTCTAGAGGGGGTGATCCGCCATCTCCGGTGAGATGGAGCCCGCCGGCCATGGGGGGCCGCCGGCCGGACCTGAGGAAGAGGGATCGGTTGTTCACTGTAGGGTTAATGATGAACACAAGCCGTCCGATTTGAGATCAACGGCCCAGATTAGAACTTACCCCTTCACGGGTAAAATTCATAAAGAGCCCCTTAGCTTTTTAGTAATCAACCCGCGGTCCTTAGCGTATTGTCTAAAATACATTTTCTTGCTTTGAAAGCGTATTTTCTCTCGGTTTAAATCAAAAATACGTTTTCAGGTATTTACAGTTTTGCCACTAGGATTGTTTTGGTCATAAAATCTTCATTTTAACTCCGATTTGATCCGTTCAAGTTACGTTAGGTTCGTATTTGCGAGCTCTACATGTTAGTGTAGTTGTACAGTTAATTTTGATAATTTATTTTTCGAGTTTATAATTAAGTATTTATTTATCTATAGGAAATCTTATAAAATTCATAACTTTCACGTTTTAACTCCGAATTTGGTGATCTTTGCGTCTGTGTGATCGTAGAGACGTGTAGAAGAGTTTTATAAACTTTTATTACTGTTTTGCTACTGTTGGTGTACTGTTCTAATTATATCTCTTTGTTTGCTTCGTGTATGTTTGATTGGATGCATGTATGTTGTTGATTGATGATCGAGTATAGAAGGTGAGCAGTATCTGGACGATTCGGAGTATTACTTTGAGCCAAGTCAGCAGTATCACTTGGAGAGCTTTGATCAAGGCAAGTATAACACGGGACTACCTATACATTGAATTGTCATACATATGCATGTGCTTACCTTGACAACCTTAGAGATTATAACTTAGTGATTGTTATCTTGATTCCTTGTCAACCTTGGGAATGCATATGGGTTGCTACTGCTAGTGCTTAAACTATGAACAATGATCTTGTAATTTGATTAATGGATTAAGCAATCAACCATTAAGATGATTTTATTACTGTTAAAAGGGGGCTAGAGCATGTGTATTATTTTGATGCTCTGGTTTCTCTCCATAAGGACTTATCTGTAAGTGATAACCGGGATATACAGTACAGCTGTGAGGGCTATATGGCTCTGGCTTTAGTTGTTTAAAAGACCTTTTCTAGCTTGTTAGTGGTTACCTTAAATGGCGTAAGAAAGGCTTGCCACGTTGGGTGTAGGGCGCGCCCCTGGCCTAGTGTGTATAGGTTGCGGTTGTTGTGCCACTAGAAAGGGGGGTTCTACATCTGCCTGCCGAGTGAATCTAATGGCCCTAACTTGTTGGACGAACTTTTGGATGGCTTTATATGGTTCTCGGGTATTTGGGCTTAATCTCTCCACTCATTTGAAAATCATGACTCACAGTGAAAGTGTATACCTCTGCGCAGAGTTAAAAACTGGTATACTAGCCGTGCTCACGGATACGAGCGGCCTTGGGAATTCTTATGGAATAGTTGATCATAATTGTTATATCATGTTTAATTATTGTTGATTATTATTATGCTCATGTTAATGCTATTCATTATCCTTATTACAATTGATCATTGGTTCTTTAATGGGAAGCGGTTTATTTTGATGCTACTCAATTGCTAATTATATGATTAAAAGCTAAACACAGTTAAACAGTGTCTAGCCTTTTGAGCCTCATGAACCCTGTGTTATATTTGTTGAGTTCGACATGGACTCACCCTTGCTATTTCCACCATAACAGATGAAGATTATGAGGAAGATTATCGTAATGAGTACTAGTCTTGGTGTCAACCAGTCAACCGTGTACCTGTGTGGAGTTTCCGCTGGAGATTTACTATTAGTTATTATTATCTATTGTTCAATACTATGTCTTAAATATTTATTCGCTATGTAATAAGCACTGTGATGATACTATGTAATTTGTCTACTTGTGTGTGCGATCATGTCTTGGGGCGCACATGAGTACTTTATACATCATATTTTTGTCCTTAAAAATGGGTGTGACAATGTGTCACCTCATTAAATGAAAATAAACTACCACTGAGGCTGGCCTAATGCCCTTCTATATATAAATCTATATTTTCAAAACACAATACACACTCCTATAAGCACCACTGACCCAATAGATGCAGATTTTGAGATTGGCCAACTCATCGTAGATATCTCAGCATCGAGAATTGTTGTGCAAAGAAAATCTTTGTGATGGCATAAGTTCATTATGGACTAAAAGAACTTTATTTGATATATCATTTTTGTTTGTATATGTGATCCTTCTTTATGAATTATGAGGATTCTTAGATACTCTCTGCTCTTAATTAATTATGTTTTAGTTTTGTTCTCAGTCAAAACTTGTCTGATTTTAGTCACCTACAAATAAATGCACTTTCAGGATATATTCCATAGTGGATTTATTCGAACAGTTTTTACATAGAGTTAATTGAAAGAATATGATGTAAGCTAGGCAAACTATTTTTATCTATGAAGACATGCCCCACTGTATGACTATATTATTGTTCATCATGGACACATTTTACTCTCTCTCTCTCTCTCTACATTAAGGAACTACTTGAAATTATGGTTAGAGTTTCATAAAAAAAAGGCATGCATGAACCATATTGTTTCATAAATGTTTGTGTCAGTGAGACTGAAATTCTTGAGTTCCAAAAATCTAGGGTCACTTTCTCCGTCCCCTTCCACCATCTGAAAAATATATTTTGCAAGTTGAGTTGTTTTTAACCACTTTCTCCCTCTATCGTTTTTATTTGATGTTCCTGAATTCATGCCATTTGAACATTAAAAATTATGACAATTAATACGTTTAACACTATCACGGTTTTTTTTTTTGAATTTAACACTATCATGGTTGGTTTTATGAAAACTGAAGAATACATCATGTTTTAATAAGAAACGCTTTCACAAGAATGTAATTTTTCTAGTACATATATTATTCATATAAAGTCATGAAAAATATTGGCCCAAAACTTGCGCTTCTTCCTTTGCAACTATGACGCTACAGCCGACGACTTACAGAAGTATTCATTCATACTACTTCTGTATAGTCATGGTTGAGACTTGAGATGACCTTACAGAAACTGTCATTCACTATGACTACTTCCGCGTAGTTTAGCGCACCGCGCTGAAAACCGTGCGCCTAGTGTTCACATAGTGAAAGCTCCTACAACAATCCAGTTCTAGCATCTGCCTATTACGGTGTACACCTATTCATTCAATCGAAAGAAATCTCTTCTTTATAGTTGCCATTAAAAAGTGAAGTTGCAACTTGTTTATAGGTTCTCTGTTTGTTCTTTGCTTATATTATCAAGTGTCCTGATGACCTTGCTTGCTTAATGAAATGGATGACGAAAAACGTACCAGCAAGTCTTGAATTCTTTAGGCTTGCGCAAAGAAAATCTTTGTGATGACATAAATTCGTTTCACACTAAGAGAACTTGGATATATGACATTGTTTTTGTTTGCATATGTTATCCTATCCTACTTTTATGAACTATGAGGACTCTTAGCGCTACATGGTAGAGAACAAATATGTACACATCAGTTATTTGTATATTGGAAGAGCACATGTGTGCTTGCTTGTCCTAACTGAGATTTGGAATAATTATATTCCAAAACACGTGAATTTTTTTGGATATCACTGTGTTCACACCGTAGTAGTTTATATTCATGGGATCTTTGGCTCAGCTAACCAAGTAAAAGGCTCGATCGCTTGACGCAGCTCCTTCTAGTCTCGGCTCCTCCTGCGACTAGTACGGTAGTGATACTGTAGCACAAAATCATTTTTTCCCTCCAATCAACTGCTCCCTCCGTTCCAAATTATAATTTGCTTTGATTTTTTTGGTACATTTATTTTGTCTAGATACACAGTAAAATGAATGAACCAAAAAAGTCAAATCGACTTATAATTTCGAAAGAGGGAGCAACAAACATAGAAAACGAGTGAAACTGCATTTTAGGGCCTGTTTTGTTGTGCTTATTTACTAGAGTCTGGCTAGAAAAATAGGCCAGGCTAGTCCAAGCCAGCATAGGTTAGTACAAGACCATTTGTTTGATTTGACTGTATTAGTTAAACATGGCAATCTAAGATCTGTGGTAGGATAGTTTTGGTACAGTCATCTAATCTTTATTGGCATTTTATCGAACAGCTAGTGCTCACCGCCCACCACCGCGCTCGCCGTCGCCACCTCACTCATCTCCCGCTACCCTCTCTCCTCCTCGAGCGTCAACACCTATGGTGTGGCCGAGGCCCATGCTACTCCAACCTGCCCGCCGATGAGAGAGCTCCTGTCTTGCCCCACCAACGCCGGCGGCGAGAATGGAGGGGGAGAGGACAACTCTCGTCTCCATGCCCATCCTCCGACCACTGAAACCTCTCATCGCCACCACTGCAACTGTTGCCTCAGCATTTGCCTTGCCTAATGAAGAAGGACAGGGGACTGAAGAAGGGAAAGCGGGATTCATGGCCCCGATTCCCATTTCCTTGTGGGGAATTCTCCTATTAGAGGGCAGGGATGGGAGGAAAATGATCCCCACGGGGAATTAAACGGGGCCAAGACCATCCCCGTCGGGTTTGGAGGGGCCGGGGATGGGGAGCGTTCCCGTACCCTTCCCCGCGGAGCCCCGATTAGTTAGCTCTTCCTGTGGCCGTCCATCTTAATAGTAGTACTCCATCCATCTGTCCATCTAAAATCTTATCCATCCACCTAGCCCTTCACCCGACCCTCGGCCCGATGGCTTGCAGGACCCGTTTCTGCGCACGTGCGGCACGGACGCATCTCTCTCTCTCCGCATGACTCGAGGACGCGGCGCCCTCCGCTCGTTCGCTCCCTCCGTGGCTCCGCTGGTTCGCCGGCCTCCACGAGCCCCTCCGTCCAACCGATGCCCCTACCGGCCCTCCCCAGTCTCCTGCCCAAGAAGACGCCGGAGAGCAGGAGCGCCGCCGCCGCCAGGTGCAGCAGGAACGCCACCACCAGATGCAGCAGGAGCGCCGCCACCGGGCGCCTGTAAAAGTGGATCTTACATCGTCTCTCTACAGATCGGTTGCCTTCTTAATTGATTTCCTTGTTTCTGGTTCGATTCATGGGAGCCTTCTTATTTGCTTTATTTGTTTCTGGTTCTATTGATGGGTGATTTCTTTTGGCCATGGATCGATTCATGGGAGAGAAATAGTATAGGCTGTGGATCGATTTCTTTTGGTCGTGCACGCTCTGTCTTCCTCGGGGCTGGGGACCCCGTTGGGTATGGAATCCCCGTGTGGGTCGGGGACGGGGACGGGGAGCAAACCTCCCCCACGAGGTTTGACGGGGACGGGGACGGGGGTTTCTGAGCCCCGCGAGGACGAGGATGGAGAGGCGATCCCCGACGGGGAATTCCCCATAGCCATCTTTAGCCGTCGTCGCCAGAATCTACCCCCTCGCCTCTCTGTCACGACCAGAAAGGGAGGAAACGAGGGAGCGGCCTCACCATGCCGCTAGACTTTGCCGCACCACCTCCATCAGGAACGGGGGAGGAAGGGAAGGCGGGAGCCGCCACGCCATCGCCGTGGGGTACACGTGAGGGCATGTGGGGAGGGACCGCTGCTTAGCCAAGCCTGCCTAATTAGGAACGGCCGCCCCTGGTGTTTCAAGAAGCCTAGCTTTGAGGGTGCTTGGTGGCTTATCTGGGTCAGGCTTCTACTCTAAACAGGCAACCAAACATGCTGAAGGTGGCCTTCTGAAGCTTGGTTGAGAGTTGATCACCCAACCAAACAGACTCTTATTGTCTTCAACATTGGCTCTGGCACTAGGGTGGAGTTGGAGCTCATAGGAGCCTTACTAAACAAGATCTAAATCTATTATTTTATTCCAACAGCTTTAAAAGAAGTCACCACATTGTCATTGAGAGATGAGTCTAGAAATTAACACATTAAAAGAGAGAAAAAAACCCCAAACTGTTGGATTTAATGATGCTTTAATAATTTGGATTAAAGAAACAAGTTCGGCCTAATACAATTAATAAATAAAATGTTGGAACAATAAATAAATTAAGAAAAAATAGTAATTTGCTTTCCATATGGGTTGGAAATAATAAAATACCTAAATTTAGAGTCCATATAAAACATGCTTCAAAAAAGGCAAAAATTTGAACAAAAACTATGAAAATTAATTATTGGATCCCAAACGAATTGAGAAGAAAAAACTAAATGAGCAATTATAATTTACAAATAGGTAATTCAAAATTTAAATTTCAGAAAAAAAAATAACAGTTGATTGTCATATGTTGGAAAAAAGTTAATAAAAGTGGTGTATAATAAGTAAAGTTTTTTAAGAAAAGTATTATTTTCAGTTTCAACAGTGGCGGATCCACGGCCCGGGCTACAGCCCCCCCGGGAGGTTGATTTTACCTGTAAAACACTGTAGCTTAGCCTCTAATCCACCATTGATCAACAACTCAAGGTCTAATCCTTCATTATTTAGCCCCCCCGTGCTTCATCCTGGATCCGCCCCTGAGTTTCGGAGGGTAACAATTACTACCTTCATCCCAAAAAGAATGTCCTAGCTTGAATAAATTGAACGCTCAATTCACCTCAAAACAAAGATAATTCGCCTATAAGCTCAAACAAATGAAACAATGGAGGAAAAACATAAACAAACAGGTCAATTCGGTTTTCTTCGAGGCAGCCTGTGGTCCTTGCATTTCTTTTTTTTTATATAAAAGAATTGGCAAATCATGCATGTACCGTTACCATTTTTAATTAAATCGATGAAAGGTCGTTCTTCGAAAGAGAGAAGTAACAAGTACGAGTGCGTGGTCTGAACAGTCTCTGCAGGAAGGAGGAAGAGCAGCAGCCGTACTGGCCGTAACCAGCTAGTTGGTGGGTAGTAGAGCTCAGCTGGACAGCTGATTAAGTTTGGTACGGGCCAACTACTAGCCAACAAACAACAAAGACAAATGCATCAAGCATGTTCACACTAGCGAAGCAAGAATATAGTTAAGCGAATGTGGGTTTACTACGTACTCCCTCCATCCCAAATTATAAGACGTTTGACTTTTTTATCTCAAGTTTGACCACTCGTCTTATTCAAAAAATTTGTACAAACATAGTCAAATTTAAGTTATTCTTGAGGAATTTTTATTAATATACCAAACCACGATAAAAGAATTGATATTTTGCATAAATTTTTGAATAAGACGAGTGGTCAAACTTGGTATCAAAAAAGTCAAACGTCTTATAATTTGGGATGGAGGAAGTACGTACTTATTAGTCACTCCGTCCTGAAAAAAAAAATACAATTCTAAATTTAGGATTAGTCTATGATTGATCAAATTTATAGAAAATAGTATCAATATTCATTATGTATTCAAATAAGTTTATTATTAAAATATATTTCATAAGCAATTTAGTTTTATTTATTTGGTATCATAAATGTAAGTAATTTTTTATATAGATTCGGTCAAATTTGAAACTAGTTGACATTTTAGGAAATGAGAATTACATTTTTTTTAAACGATATATATATATATATATATATATATATATATATATATATATATATATATATATATATATATATATATATATATATATATATATATATATATATATCTGTGTGTGTGTGTGTAGTCTGTCCATTTCTCACAGCATGCGCTAGCTCCATTTGTTTGTATATATCCGCCTGCTAAAGGATCGGAGGTCAGGCAAGATAATTTGGCTCCGACTCCGATCCCTGGTTTTAGAGACACTCATCCTCAGGATAGCCGCTTGATCTGCTGTTGTGTAATATAAGAAGACCGTTCTCACGGCTGTCTTAACCTGCTGCACTGTCCTTGTGCTGCAGCGTTTAGGTCCGGGCCCGGGTCTCCTTCATGCTCACATTGAGCATACCCTGTTATATAACAGATAACACCTTTTTGAAGTGCAAGTGTAAGCTGTTATTGCATAAGAATAAAGGTGTTTGTTCCTGCTGCTAAAATTTAGTCTCTGTCACATTAGATGTTTGGACACTAATTTAGAGTATTAAATATAGACTAATTACAAAACTAATTGCACATTTTGAGATTAGTTTGCGAGACGAATTTATTAAACCTAGTTAGTCCATGATTTAACAATATAATGTTACCGTAAACATATGCTAATCATGGATTAATTAGGCTTAACAGATTCGTCTCGCTAATTAGCCACGGCTTCTACAATTAATTTTATAATTAGATCACTCCTAGTTAGCATCATCCGAACGTCCAATATGACACGGACTAAACTTTAGCCCTGGATCCATACCTTGCGCGCTCGCACCATAACTGATTTGGCACGTACATGTCAGTTGGCCGGACTAATTGGTTTGGCTCCAACCTAACTTGCAGACAACCAGCATATATAGACAAATACAAATGCAAACCCATTCACACTACTGCCAGAGCGACATGAAGATGGATTCCCACATGCTCCGTCTTTTTTTTTGCCTTCTTAGTTTTCAAACTGGATGTGGTTTTTAAACCCATCTCTACCCTCTCCAACATCCACGGAGTTGAGAAATTTCAATATTTGACATCTAATTTGCAAGCCTCACAAGATTTGATATTCAATTGGTTTGTCTTTCGAAATTTGACACTAAGACTACAAATTATTTTGATTTCACCCATTTTCTCTCATTTTCTTTTCCTATAATGTTTTCACCTAGCCACCTAAAAGGACCAAACTACCCCTGGCCTAATCGAACATCGACTCCCTTCTGCTTCCTTCAGTCGCGACTCACACGAGCAGAGCAGGAGTCACGAGACGGACCAGCGGCCGCCCATGCGCCGCTCGTCTGCCGGCCCTCCATCGCCGGGGTGCCCCCTTCACCCCTCCCCTCTGCCGCCCAACGGGCTGCCATGAAGTTGCAGCAGCCAAGCCCAGCCACCAGACGGCTAGGGTTTTGGCTGGGCCTTAGGAAAAGGCATGGAGCGCCACCCCCATAGCGAAGCCAATGGTCAATGGAGTCGGCGACCTTCTCCTTGGTGTAGTTGATCCTTTCCACCAGTGGGCCGCTGCAATCCTGCAGATGAAGTCGTGCCTGCATGGATGCGCTGAGCGTCAGGGAGGACGGTGGGGCAGCGCGCAGCGGCGAAGCCATCGGGCCATGGTCTTGGCATGGCAGGAACGCTGGCCAACGCGATAAGACACGAAATCAGACTAACTAGTAGGAGTAGCTAACAGAAGAACAGTTCTCCAAAACAAGGAAGGGGTTGAGTTGTTTGGTGCATAGGAGCCAAGCCCCTGGCACCCACAGGTCTGTTCTAATCACGCTAGGGGTAGTTTGGTTCTTTAGATGGCTAGGATAGATGAAAACATTACAGGAAAAGGAAAATGAGAGAAAATAATCAAAACAATTCACAGTCCCAGTGTTAAATTTTGAAAGACATATTGAATGTCAAATCTTGTGAGACAGGCAAATTGGATGTCAAATAGTGAAATTTCTCCACGGAGTTCGATCCACACCATCGATATCTCTTTTCTCTCTCATCTGTATCGATTTATCGTCTTGTACGTGCATAATTGTTCTCCTTTCTTCATCCATCATTCTCCGCTCTAGTACTCTCCTTCTCAAGGAAGTGTCATGCACCTATACCTTTATTAGTAGGGTGGAGTTGACAACACAACAATATACATACATACAAAACACACAAAAAAGATCACAACAGAAAGATACAAATTAAACAAAGCACCCAGCTACAAACATGAATAAAGAAAATATTAAACGCTCATGAACTTTCTAGCGACCAACAAACGTGAGGGACCAGGAAAGGCGTACACGAAATATTCAGACCGCACTAGAAGCTCCCCCCCCCCCCCAACAAAAAAAAACCGCACTAGAAGCTTAGCATGCACGGTCCCAAAATGAGGGCCTCATCAAGGTGCGGAGCCACCCCGACCGTTCCATTATTCCATATGCCCAACTAAAATACATTCTTAAAAAGAAACAGATGGAGTAATAATAGGTTCTTTTGCCAAAACCAAATAAACATACTATATGTAATTGCCATTATTCCTTTAGACAAGATAGGGAAAAGGTAATCCCTCTATCCTGGAATACATAGTGAAATTTTAGGGGACATCATGTGGATGTGGTAAATAAGGGATTTGCTAAATTTCAAGTGCTTGAATTTTAGTTTTCTTTCAGGCGACGGTTATTGCACATATTTCATACTTAAATTGCAGTTTTAGTTCATTGCAATTTCTGTAGATACAATCTGCAATTTTCAGTTTCGAGAATAGAAAAACCGTTAGACAAAACCACAAATCTGATAAAATCTGATATGTATTGGCACAAAGATAATTTAACAATTTACAATTATTTTTATAGTCAGATAAGGACAAAAATTTGATATGTTATGACACAAAGACAAATAACAAATCATAAAAGTGACAATTTACTTGTACTAATTGGTAGTGCAAGAGTGTTTGCTGAAATTATCTTAAAATTCAGGCACCTGAAATATAGGAGAAGTGGGTAAATAAAATGACACATATAATCGTTTCTGGTTACCATGTTTAGATTAGTAATAGAAATTAATGATAGGTACGCAGGTAAATGTTGGCTTTTAAATTGAGTTGGACAATTATTTTTATCTAAAATCCGTTATAATTTAGAATAAATTTTGAATGCTTAGATGTCTTGTATTTTAGTACCGACAGAGTAGGTACCTCCGAGATTTCATCATGTCCACACATACTTATGTAAAGAGATATACTATTGGTAAAAAAAAGACATCACAAGATAGGTTGAGCCAATAAGGTATAGACCATACCCAAGTGGATAGGTTTACTTTCTCTTAATAAAATACTCCTTACCTTAGCGCTACAGTCGCAAAAAAAAAGGTCTTTTATGCCTAGTATTCCTTGTATATGGCGCGTTGCACAACCTCGTTCTTGCCGATTATACCAAGATAAATTAAAGGAGTAGAAAGTCAGGAGGCAAGGTGAGGAGGTGTTGTGTGAGCAGCTATAACACATTAACACGGATAAACAATAATGTAACAAATTGGATTTTACAATGGTTTTGAATAATGTATACTACGTACACGTGCTTCTCGAGTCGCCATCATTTCACTGTCACTGAACCGTGGGCCCACTGGCAGCGAACAAAACAAGAAGATGCTGCCATCCCTCCTCCATCCGTTCCATCCAAATCCAAGATCTGGCGACTGACTGGTGGAGGGAGTCGCACGCACGGACGGACGGGCCTAGTCACTCACGGATGCTGCTGCCACGACAACCTCCGCGTTCACACTCCCATGTGTCTTCTCTCCCCACACCCGTACCATAAAGAAAGAGTGCGCGCGCCGAGCTCGGCCGGCGTCAGAGGCGGCCGTGGAGGTGGGTGGGACCACCCGCATCCCGCGCCCACGCCACGCCACCACACATGCACACCGCAGCAGCGCAAGCACGCAACCGCCGGACAAAAGCCTCCGGGCCCCACCCGCGACGGGCGTTCACACCTGTTGCGTCCACACACATGAGCGTGACACACCGAGCGAGCGTCGGGTTCACGCGATTGGCCCGATTACGCTCTCCGTGTTCTTCTGCCTCTCCTCCAGCCCGCCCCCCTCCCGCCGCGGGTATTTAAACGCCGGCCGTGGCGACCACCAGAACCACCACCACCACCACCGTACCCCTTACTCCACGGGCCAGCCTGCCGGCGCCACTCCTTAGTCCGTACACACACATATACTGTAGAGCCGCCGCCGCCATGTCTGGCGCCACTGCTTGCATGCCCCTGCTCCCTCCTCCGTCCCCTCTCCATGGATCGGCGGCAATGGCGGCCGTTGAGAGGCGGCAGCCCGGTGCCGTGGAGACCACCAAGACCGGTGGTTCCGAGGGAACGCTCGTCGGCTGCGTCGTCAAGAGGTACACGCACGCACGGAAACCTCTGTTCATGACCAACCATTCTCGACCGCCTAGCTAGCTCCTCGCTAGCTGCAGCGGCTGCCCGTGTAGCCGGCCGGCGTAACCATGAACGACCGGTGGTGGTTGACCGACCGGCCGGCCAACCTCTCTTCATGTGTGCTGTTGTTCCCTACTTGAGCTGACAATATGTGTCGAATACTCCATCATATCAGCCATGGCAACGAGGACTGTGCTGGGAACGACGACGGCGACGCGATGATGAGCAGGCCGCGGGCGGTGGTCCAGACGCTGACGTGCGAGCGCAAACCCTTCTGTGAGGGCTTCGCGCTCTGGCGGAGCATCGGCAGGTAACCAAACCACGCATCCATCGATCTATCCATTCTGTTCCGGTCGACTCGCAGTCGGCAGGATCGATCTCATTTTGTCATACCAATCCTCATGCATGTACGAAACTGATATGATGATAATTAGTGATCGTTTCGTTTGTTGCTGCGTGCAGGCCTGAGCTTCCGGAACTGGATCCTATCTTGTCCTTCGACGAGTTCGAGTGTATGTTGTTAACTTCACGACTATACGCGCAGCTGCATGCTTATGCAGTAGTCAAGAACATGGGTTTTTTTTTTCTGCTAGCATGCGTCAAGACGATACTGACATACTGGCCATCTTGTTCCTGAACATAACAAAAATGGCAACTGATAAAGTGGCTTTTTTAACATGTCCTGATATACGCCACACTTATTGTTCACTGTCAAAAGTCATGCTGTTTCGTACGCGTATATGTGTGTATATAAACCTCACTATTGAGTAATTATAACGGTTTTAATATGAATGAGACACATAAAAAGTCTTGATGGGGAGGTGCTCTGATGGAAAACCTTAAATAATACTGTATGGAATCATATATAACACAAAATCCATTCACACGCACCTTTCTCATTTTTCTGTGTTTCAGTTTCTGCGCCAGCTGGCTTTCCTGACCATCCTCACAGAGGTTTGTAGTAAATTTCTTCTTAGACCATGTATCGATTAGTACTTGAATACTGTAGCAAAACGATCATCAATCCTGACCTTTTGTTTTTTTTTTCCTTCGCTGTTTCGTGTCATATCTCAGGATTTGAGAATGTCACCTATATGCTCGAGGTATGAATTCATATGGTTTTCTCATGATCCTTATGACTCCTTACTCAATACTGTTGCATAGGCTGATATAAATAAAATTTAATGACGTTATTTGTTTCATCAATTTAAATTGCTGGCCAAATTAATTAATTTTTGCCCACCGGCTGCTTGCACTTTCAGGGCGGCATCAGTTACCATGACTTTTCAGGACACAAGGGAACCATCAGCACAGGAGACGTTCAGGTTAGGTCTCCCATCAACAGCAGCATTGAACATGCAAACACTATATTAAGAGCCTATTCCTTCAATTCGCTGGTCCCTGTTCTATTCTAATAGTAGATTCAGTTAGGATGTTGTATGCACAATTTCCTAAATTTTAATTAATATTAGCTCAATGCACAAATTTTAATTAATATTAGTTCAATGCACAAATTTTAATAGTGAAGAAAAGGAGGGAGAAAAAAAAAGTTGCCCGAACCACCCCCCCCCCCCCCCCCCCCCAGAAAGTAATCTCACCTCCATCTTAAGATCAAGGGTTGTGCAAATCAAATTCTCATATATAGTGAAAAGTAAGCAAAAATTTGTAGATTGTTCGTGAATTATATACTGAATCTGTTAGATATATACACGGAAAAGCAGCGCAGATAAATCAAGGGTGGTGGAAACTAAACTCTACTCATATTGAAAAGTAAACAAAAAACTGTAGATTGTTCGTCAGTCATATACTGAATTTGCTACGTGGAAAAGCAGCACAGATCAGGTTACCAAATATACCCTGTAAAAGATGCATATGATGCTTGCTTGTGTGAAAGCAAAAGGCGCTTCGGTCCAATATTCATGCAAAGTGGATGTAGGCATGTAGCATGTCCGGACCCGGTTCCTTTCATCCTGGCGGCTGGCCTCGTGTCAAAATCCAGCGTCAAAAGTAGACGTACCGCTAGCACGTACTACATGACAAACGCTGCTCCATGGAGCGGTGACAGCAGCTGACCAGCACGAGATAGTTTGAGCAAGTCAGAGTCCAAACCACGCATGAAAATAAATAGCGGCGTGTAGAATTGGTCAGACTAGTGCGGGCACGAACATAATGCATGCTCGTAACAGAGTTGACATGCATGCATGTGCTGCTATGTATATTGTATTTGTGGTCGGCCATCGTGTCGATCGTCAACTGATTCGCCGCCGTACCGTACGTGTGCATGCAGTGGCTGACGGCGGGGCGCGGCGTCGTGCACGCGGAGATGCCCGCCGGCCAGGGCGTGCAGCGGGGCATCAACATCTGGATCAACCTCTCCGCCGCCGACAAGATGTATGCGTTGCGTGCATGTGCATCATCATTCCTCATCTTCGATATCATTCTGTGCCGGCCGGCCACCATTTGGTTGCTGACAAACATGCATGCTGCGCGCGTGTGCAGGGTGGAGCCGAGGTACCAGGACGTGGCGAGCCACGACATCCCCGCCGTCGTCACCGCCGACGGCGTCTCCGTCAAGGTCATCGCGGGCGAGTGCCTCGGGACGCGGTCCACGCTCCGGCCCGGCACCCCGGCGCTGTGCCTCGACGTCGCCCTGCGGCCCGGCGCGCGCCTGCGCCAGCCCGTCCCGCGCGGGTGGAGCGCGTGCGCGTACGTCATCCACGGCGAGGCCGCCTTCGCCAGTAACGACGGCTCCACCGTCGCCGCCGCCGCGCGCACGCTCGTCGTGTTCGGTGGCGACGGCGACGGCGACGGCGTGGAGGTGCGGGCCCAGGCCGATGATGCAGCGGAGCAGGGCCAGGGCACGAGGGTCTTGCTGGTGGCGGCGCGGCCGCACGGCGAGGCGGTGGTAAGGGACGGGCCCTTCGTCATGAACTCCACGGAGGAGGTGGAGCAGGCGCGGGAGGACTACCGCCGCCGCCGCAACGGCTTCGAGATGGCCGACGGCTGGACCTCCGACCACGCATCCACCGTTGCCACGCATTGACAGGAGACACGGTACACCTAGGCTAGCCGCGCGTGGATGGATCGCAAGTATAGTATCTAAGTTAAGTTGTGGAATTTTGCCCAAAAATATATATGTTGGCTTCGTATTGTAGCATAGAAAAGTGTTTGCAATAAGGTGAAATATTATATATATATAATCAATTTGGAATCCGGCGGCAACCAGCGCATGTTGGCATGTACTCCGTACGATGTACCATTTTCACTTACAGCCTTTTACAGGGCGTGCCAATATGTACTATAAAAATGTGGTTAAACGTGCACTAAAGCACACAAAAGAGAAAGAAAGGAAGGGAGGGAGGGAGGGAGGAAGGAAGGAAAATACCCCTGAAACATCACTCATTCGTTGCAAATAACAAGTACAATTACTCTTGTTTTTGAGTTACGACGCTCATAGTGCACGTACACTCTCCTAATAAAGCCAATTTCAAAAATAAAATTTCACTAAAGCCATATGTCAGCTTGACAAGCTTTTTGTCATGGCCGGTAGGCCAGTGAGAAAGAAGAGTGAGTCTCTGGCCCATAACAGGTTGTGATAGAGTAAGGATAAAATTTCTTGTTTGCCACGAAAACTTCGAATGGCTTCCTTGTGGAGAAAATATTTCTTCCCTATTTTACACATGGTATATTATTTGTACCCCATATAGCCTTGCAGATAGTTTTTTTTTTGAGGTCATGGAGATAAAATACAGCTAAAAAGCCTATCTTGCCTCATTCTTATTCTAAGTTTCAAGTACAAGTGCCGAGTATATGGACCTCCGGTATCCCAACCAAGATCATAATCAAGACCATATTTCGGTTTCAGGAAGCCCAACACGACGAGTGTGGCCACCGAGCCGCCGCCGGCCCCACCCTCCATCCCCTCTCCCGCCGCGCCACCGCCAAAGCAGGCCGCTGGCAAGGCTAGCACGGCTCGCCGGGATGGCGGCGGCGGGGCCTTTCTCGCGCGACGGCGGAGTGGTGGCGCGGTGACCGTGGTCCGGCGAGGCGCGACCAAGCTAGGGCGGCGTGGGGCTCGGCTAGGCCTCCCCCTGCGGCTGCGGCGGCGCCAGCCAAGGCCCGGGCGGGCGCTTGCAGTGGCGGAGCTTGGTGCGCTGCCCTGCGAGGCTACGACCAGGCAGCGCCGCAGCTTGGCACGTCTGGAGGAGAGCAGTGCAGCGACGCAGATTGAGCGGCGACGATGGCAAGGTCCGACAGCGGGCGGGCTTCCTGGGGCTGGATCCGGTGCATTGTGTGGATCCGGCGAGGCGTGGAGGGATCATTGGAGGTGGAGGTGGCTGCTCGCCGTCGAGGTCTTCGGTCTTCGGATTTGGGCTCATGGACGGCGAATTCGCCTCCGACGGCCAGATCTGGTCTCGATGATGCACATTAGTGGTACGGGGTTGGCGCGTGGGGATCTGGCGAGGGTGTGCTAGCTGGACTTCTAGGCGGTGGCGGCGACTCCCCTCCCACCGGATCTGGCCTACCATGGTTGGGCTGGGCGGATCCGGCCGGGGAGTGTCCGAGGCAACCGGTGGAGGCCAACAGCAATGACGACGGACGCCAGAGCTAGCAGCGGTAGTTTGCAGTGACCTCGATGTGCAGTGGTGTTGCGTGGGGCCGGATCTATGGTCCTGTCGGCAGCAGTGCTGCCAAAGGTATGGTTGGCGACAACGGGGCCGGTAGTTGGCTTCACTGATGGGTGGTGGCCGGCGTAATGAGTACGAGCATTGGCCAATGCCGCGCACGGGGGTGAGGCGCCATGGCGAAAGCTACGTCCCTAGGACCGATGACGGTGACGCCTTCGGGTGCCGCATTCTTCCTTGAAAGCGTCTATCGATCGGCTCTCTCCCCTTTGTGTAACGTGTTGTTCCTGGGTGTAATGCCTTGACCTTCTGGTCAGGCGACGGTGGCGCCGGTGGCATCACATCCCTCCTTAGATGTGTCGCTTTGGAATCCCGTGCCTGTCAATCTATAATGGTCGTCACCATTGTGGCGAGGAAGGAGGAGGCTAATGGTCGTCACTATTGTGGCGAGGAGATTCAAGATGAATGCTGCGGTGTGTGTGCGTGGATCTTAGCAGGTCAAGGCCATTTTGGTGTGCGTCTGAGTCAGTTGCTCTCGCGTTGGGTTATAGTGTTGGTGTCTGTAATAGAAAACAGCTATATGCATTGGTCGATGCAGAGACTAAGATATTTTTAATATATTCTTTTTTCTAAAAAAAAGAATACGCTGTGGGCCAAGGCCCACAATATCTCTAAGTTAAGAAAGCACTAACCAACGGGACCCTAAGTTGAAGAATGAGAACGCCACTTAGCAGAGGAAACACTAAGCATCTGAATGAAGCTATAGTGCATCCAGACTGCAAGAACCTGAGTCAAACGATGGAACAGAACCTAAGCTACAGTACACCCTGAAACTGGCATGATGATAGGACAAGAGCAGTGTCGCACAGGCTTGACAGTACTATTCTACTGAACCAGGCATGGGTAACGCCGTGCCACCTAGGGCATGTTTAGTTCCTAAAAATTTTTGGAAAATGTTACTGTAGCAATTTCGTTGTTATTTGACAAATATTATCCAATCATGGACTAACTAGGCTTAAAAAATTCGTCTCGTGAATTTCGTCTAAACTATGTAATTAGTTTTATTTTTTATCTATATTTAATGCTTTATGCATGTGTCTAAAGATTCGATGTGACGGGAAATCTGAAAAATTTTGCAAAATTTTTTGCAAACTAAACCGGGCCCTAACCTGGTATGAACGACATTATATATCGCCACCATCACCTCGGATCCAACCGAACGCCGAGGGTCAACCGAAGTACAAAATCACGCCAGAACCGCCTACGGTGACAAAGTTAGACTAGACGTCTAAACGACACGAGAGGAAGGCGTTAGCACCACCACTACTCATCCTTTGTAACCACGTCCTCTCGGATATATAAGGCGCTAGCAATACTTAACGCTGAAAATCAAGCTTCAAAGGTTGAGTTCTCCCTAGATTGTGCTTCCCTTCGTTCTTTATTGTTTTTTCAATTTGAAATGGTTAACTGCTACAAAACTACCCAAAGAAAATAAGTTCTATAATTATGTCCTTATCTCATTTTACCAAGTCATTTTATTTGGTAGGAAAAAAGGGCATTTCTTATGATGATGGAAACAAAAAAAAACTTTATTAGACTACAAAGGATGAGAATACGTGTCATCTCTCAGTAGTGCTCTCTTTTAACGTCAAATGCTCAACCTTGGAAAACCTTCATATTGCATCTAACAATGGCATTGTGGTTCGTTTCTTCATTACCTATTTGTTGTTTTAACTGCAAGATTGTGCCAAAATAACTACGAAATTTGCAATACTTACGGTAGACAAAGCAATTTACAACCATCCCTCTAAAGTTTGATGAACAAGGAGCATAAGGTGGTTGTTGTTCTCGTTATTACCTTTGCCGTAAAGAATTATTGACTCTGGAGACTTCTCGTGTGAGCATGGAGCTCGTGGTTCTTCTAGAATGAAACTTCCATACTTACAACCTTGTTTTTCAAACACCAGAGTCATATCCATGGATCATATGTTTTCCTTCATTATTCTTCTTCTATGGCATTATACGGATTTTTTTTTTCATTAGCCTCATTTGGGTCAGGGTTTTTTTGATCAAAACATAGTGTACTCCCACTTGTCCTCAACTGGCAACTTAGAGGCACCTCCATGGATTATGTATATTAGATCATCAGCAAAATAGTGTGTAGGTGATGAGGACATGACACACAGGGATCCGACTACTGAATATAATAAGATGAGCTTGTTTCTGTTTTTGTATAATGATATTAATTAATAAGAATTTGTTGCTACCTACTATCAGTACTCTCAATTTGTGCTTAGGAACTATGTGATGACGATGATGTGCACCATCATATTGTTTAGTTTTAAAAACATATAGTTTTGTGGCCGATCTAAAAAATAATAATTCTTCCCTCCCAAAAAGAAACCTGTCATTCTAGAAAGCTACAAGAATACCCTGTGCGTTGTCGAAGGAATCACAGATGAATAAATATCATAATTGTATATGTTAGTTGATGCTGATGTGAACAGCTTGCATGACGAAATAGGATGCTATTTTAAAACAAATTAGTGTGGAAGTCAAATGACCACGCTACCCTTTGCTATGCTCCGCTGTGATTGCTGCAGGAGCGCCCAGCACCCTGCTTATTTATTAGACATGTCCTATGAAAAGATTGGTTGTCATATGGGTAAAATGTGCATCTATAACTAAGGAGCCTGTATGCAGCCATGCAGCTGGCCATTGCGAAAATTAAATGCCCAAGGATTAGTCACCCATGTTAGGGATGAAAATGGATCGGATCCGAATAGATATCGCTGATATTATATTTGTTTTTATATTTTTATTCGGATATGGGTTCGGACACAGATAGGTATCAGATACATATACGAATACGGATTGTCTCGCCCCTTGTTTAGTTCCCCCAATTCTCCCCCAAATTTCACTATGCAAAAAGAAGATTCCCCGTCACATCAAAATGTCGGCAAGTGCATGGAGTACTAAATGTTGATGAAATCAAAAACTAATTGCACAGTTTTGTTGTACTTTAAGAGACGAACATTTTAAGCCTAATTAGTCAAAATTTGAATAATTTTTACCAAATACAAACGAAAATGCTACAGGAATTCTGATACAGTGTTTTTCTCCCCAATTCACTGAACTAAACGAGGCCTCGGTTACAGATACGAATAATGAGTATCGAATACGGTATGAATCAGATTCGGAGAATGTCATATATATATATATATATATATATATATATATATATATATATATATATATATATATATATATATATATATAACCATTACGCTACTCTCTGAGTCCAGAATCCATCTAGATTAAGCCTAAAGAGTAAAGCAACAAATAAGAGATAAGATACAAATACATCATACAAGCACCGATCTTCATTGCACGAGTGGGAAGTTGTCAAGCTCATGGGCCATTTGCATTGACAACTTCACCCATATCAGCGTTTCAATTGGCGGCACCTTCGCCGATCTGAGGATCAATGGAATTGGCCTAGCTCATAGTTGTACTTGTAGTGGTGCCTAGCTCTCAAGTGGTGCATTATACAAAATCCGGTCCACTATAGAAGAGAAGTTACACAGGACATGACTAGCATTATGAAACATTAATATTAATTTTCATTATTTACCTTTGAAAACAAAATTTAAAAAAATCATGGAAGGTGAAAGAAATGCAAACTAGCTAGGCTACTCAACGTGAGCCCAGGCTCGTCACTGGGTTTGGGCCAAACCAGCGCTATTGGGCCCAGTCAGCGCTGTTGCCTCCTTGATGTTGCTGCACAGTGCACTCGCGACGCAAGGAATCAAATTTATCCCACCTCGCTAGCACAACAAAGCTCTCATGCCCAGGTATACTATAAAGTAGGAGGGATGGGGGTCCTGTCTTAACTCCAAAGGCAATTTTCTTTGTTGCCTTGTTCAGGAAATATTAGTTTTGGTTGTGGGTTTGGTGACCTGTGCAAGCGGGTGTGACAGCAGAAGCAGCGGATGCTCCCGTGCTTGCACATCTATCTATGTTCTATCTATAACTATTACCTATATGCCTATTTTTTATTATATTACACCTCATAAAACATAAGGTTATCGATCTGCGTCGCTCCGCCTCAGGCGGCCGTACCAGTGCATGCATTGGTTCTATCTTTCGTCAGATCTGAGCGGAAGTGGAGTAGATCTGAGCGGAAGTGGAGTAGGCAAAGAGCAGGTACTTCTGTCTGTTTTGTTCTAATGATGGAGCGTACTTCTGTCTGTTTTGTTCTAATGATGGAGCGCATTTGGTTAATGGTTAATTTAGGCATTTAGCCGTGTGCGCTGTTGTCGATTAATTGTTGTTTACTTTTGTTTTTCATTGATTCATTCATTGGCCGTGTTTAGATCTCTAATTTGGGGGCCGAATCTGCACAGTGCATATTAAATGCGCACTGTAGCAATTCGTTTGTATTTGGTAAAAATTGTCCAAACTTTGACTAATTAGGCTCAAAATGTTCGTCTCGCAAAGTATAACAAAACTGTGTAATTAGTTTTTAATTTTATCTACATTTAGTACTCCATGCATGTGCCGGTATTTTGATGTGATGGAAATCTTCTTTTTGCATAATGGAATTTAGGGATGAAATTTAGGATCTAAACAAGGCCATTGTCTGATTCAGAAGTTCGACAAAAATAATGATGCAGGGAATTCCAAAGGTAAGGGAAAGACGAATGCCAAAATAAGAGGTATATGTACAGAAATTTGCA
This sequence comes from Saccharum spontaneum, assembly GCA_022457205.1. Classification (NCBI taxonomy): domain Eukaryota; kingdom Viridiplantae; phylum Streptophyta; class Magnoliopsida; order Poales; family Poaceae; genus Saccharum; species Saccharum spontaneum. The sequence goes on from CM039603.1 coordinate 34,109,658, forward strand.
ACTTTTTATGCAGTTTTATATTTTTGAAAATATCTATATTTAAGCTTATACTTCTGTATAAGAAAAGATAAATATTAGAATCCTAGATTTCTTTAACATGTTTGACTAAGCCACGCGTTAGACATGGACGAAAATTCGTGACCCCGGTGCAACGCTCGGGCAGTGCAATCCAGATTCACACAGGGGTAATACGAACTAGTAAATGGCAGAATACAACAGTTTGGACAGACCTCCATCTTGCTATATTTTTAGGTAAATATAACACACTGAATCGAAGCAGCAAGCCATCCCATGCTGCCTACAAAGATGCATATCACTGTACAAAGATCCAGCAAGCACCAACTCAGCAAATGAGTCATCAGATATTCAGATAGCAACTGTTGAACACGTGCATAAGAAGTTAGAAGGATAAAGGTGCAAACTTCATACGTCAAACGACGAATCAGTACCAGCTGGTCTGTTACTCATCGAAGGATCAGAGGATGGCAGTGACAGCGTAGAGCGCGGATACTCAAATGGGGTGCCATCACTTTTGACCGCGGCCATAGTAGATGGCATAAGAGGATGCAACAAATCAACCAAAGTTGCAACCATAGGACCTACTAGGAATAAGATTATTTGCAACAAACACGTGTGATCACACACAACTGCAAAAGAGAGATAAAAGGAGCTGGGCCCTCTTCATCTCCACAGGTTATTACTGCTTGTGTTGTAAATAACAGACACATCAATGAGAAAACTGCATATTAGCCTTGGTAAGTGCTATGGATCACACTTGCAATGAGAAACTGCATATTAGCCTTGGTAAGTGCTAAAGGCTCATTCTTTAGAAAACTACAATGAGAAAATAGCTGCATTTAAGTTCGTGAAAACTACAAAGTTTTATATGAAAATAGCTCCATTTATCATCATATCAAACCATCTAACACCAAACCAAGCTAATCCATTTATCATCATATCAAATACAGTCATTCCAGACATAATGGACTGATAATAAAAAAATAGAATGGACAGATATAATATAAAATAAAATCAAAGGGCAGATTGTCTACCTTGTTAATTTGGCTAATTTATGATAGCCATCTTGTTTGAGTTCTTTTGGATCTTGTGAAAGCTACCAACTTGTGAAATAGAATTTTACAAACTGACTGATTTAGAAAATAATGATAAAACTACATGCAACATGCACAAAGGAATGGTATTAATTAATTCATTCATAGAATACCCCTCCATATAGATAACCTTTTATTGTTAAACTCCCGGCCATCATATATGAGCAGGAGCTAGATCTTTACAGGGTTATTTTAGCTAAAACAAACACCAACACAATGGCAGCAAAATCAGTCACATGTCTGATTCAAACAATCCCTTTCCGGAGCATCACTCCTTGCAATACAGAACATAATATTGGGTTGTGATTCCCAGATGCACTTCAAAAATTAAAGGTTAGGCTTGAAATTAAATCGATTGAACAATATCTTAGTAACTTGTCACCTAAATTGTTGGTAACGACAGTGTTTGAATATCGATAATTACATAGCAACATAGAAATTCAATGAAAATGGACCAACCTAGTGTTTCTATGCTTCACCATTTCATTAGGACTTAATTGTTAAAATGGTGAAGCATAGAAGCACATAACAGAACACGCCATTCATTGAACCTATGATGCATCTGTATGTCACTGACATTTTAGTGTTCAAGTTATGTCTAGTTCGTCCAATGCCTCAGAAACATCTGCTGATGCTGATTCATTTTGGGTCTGTCCAAGTGTTTCCTTTAGCTTATCCAGAGCAGCCTTCGCAGCACGGTTCTGAGCTATCTCCTTCTTTTGACCATAAGTAGCACTTGCAACTAGCTCACCATCAATCAACACCTCAACCTTCAAACTCTTATCCCATTCATCTTTCACAAATTTCACCCCTCGGCGAGTCTTTTGGCAAAACTCAAAAAGCTCAGTTACCGGGTGCTTGCCTAATGTCTCTAAGCCAATAAGTGGATCAGCCAAAGTTCGAAAGACCTAACATAACAAACTGAAATATCAGCAAGTGTTGACTCAAAAGCATGATTAAGGTTTCTCAGTTTAGAGAAATATATACCCGCCAAACCTCCTCTTGGTCGAAGTTGGAGTCCCAGTATATGGCACCAATAAGAGATTCCACAATGTCACACAGAACTTTAGGAGGATCCAATAGTCCATTTGAGTGAACTGGATATTTGCGCATTTCTTCTATGAAAGAACAGATCTGTAAACGCCAGAAGATGAAGGATAAATAAAAAAGTTATCACTAAAAACAGAACAGAAGTAAATAAGATGAAGCATAACAGTAATCTAGATAATCCCTATATAATAATGTATTGCTGTGGGATGCAGAAGCGCGAAGTGGTGAGGGTACTGTGGTAGACTTTAGGCCATCCAACACCATGTTTACGTTTGGATACGATCTAGATTACTTTTTTTCCTTTATCCATGTGCATAGCTTACAAATATTTGTATAAGGGACAAGAAAAGACACAAGACAGGTCAATTTTTTCATGGTAAGAACTTGATACCCATCTTTCATATTGTTCATTTGAAGAACATGTTAAAATGCAATACCTAGGAAGATGTATGTTGCATTAAAAGTTGAAGTGTTTAGCACTACAATGCATAAACAACTTGATGAACCCACATCTACAAAGATGAATTGTCAAGCGAGAAATCCTGTAAAAAAAATTAAGTGGCCAGATGAAATCCTAAAGTTTACTGCTTCAATGGAGAAGACTAGCACTAATAACTAGTATATTACTAATTGGCACAAGAAACACACAGGAACATTCGTTATTAGTTTCACTTAGCTACATATTCATTTAGATAATATCAAGAAACATATTTTGACTACAAACAATGGACATTGCCATAAATATAGAATGCTCTATTTGTCACAGAAAGGACAAATTTTCTTTTCTCAAACATAATGACAAGCAGAGCACTATATGGCTCGCAGACAGCGAACAAAACACACAGGGTTTCTCTACCTTGGAGCTCCGGGACACACTTGTGCTTTGCTGATGTCCCAATGCCATTCAATCAGCCAGAATGTAAATAAGGCAATGATCCTGGCATGCAGAGTGATGCCCTGCCTTTTGATGTGACAAAGATCAAATTTTTTGGTTCCATTTGTCTGAGTGTCTGACTGCAATCCCTCTCTTAATGAGGCCAGCTTACTGGTAGTGATGCTAACATGGATAAAGGTAGAGGTGGGACACACTCCAATTATACAAGATCAAATATTGGCTTAACATGTTCTTAAAACTAAGGGGCAACGCCAAGTTCATTCACCGTGGTGCATGGGAGCTTAAAATGATTAAGTTTGGCACCAGATCTTCTTCGATCTAGCATCACCCCTGTTAAAAATATGCTAAGTCTGAACGCCAAAAGATACTGGAGCAGAGGAAAAGGTGGAAACCAAAAGATTCTCCCCTTTCAGCGGAAAGCAATGGCAGGAGATCCTATCCAGGACCCAGAACCCAGCCAATAAGGACAGCACATGCCATTCGTTATCTGAACTGCACCTAGGAGAATTCGAATACACAAAAAGATACTACAGGCATGATCCTGATTACGAATCCCGAATCCGTTTGCCAATTGGATTGCATTTGCAGTATAGATATTATCAAGAATCAGCAGGCAAAGGGACAAAATTGATCCTCTCCAAGAAGCTAAAGGGGCCGGATGAATTGGCTGTCGCTTTCCACAAACATCTATCCCAAGGCAATCACACCACACAGGTAGCGGCGGACAATAAAAGTTGCTGGTATTCAACCTGGTCTTGGAGTTTGGGTGCCTTGTGGCGGAGGAAGCGGTGCAGGCCGCGGTCGACGGCGACGCGCGCGAGCTTCTCCGTGTCGACGTTGGCGGCGCGGAGCCTGGTGAGCGGGCCGGGCGGGAGGGTGCGGTAGGTGCGGAAGACCTCCCGCGACATGAGGCAGGTGAGGACGCCGTCGCCGAGGTACTCGAGGCGCTCGTAGGTGTCCCCGGGGCGGTAGGGGAAGTAGAAGGAGCCGTGCGTGAGCGCGAGCTCGACGAGGGACTTGTCGGCGAACTCGTAGCCGAGGACGGCCTCGATGGCGGCCACGTCCTCGGCGCTCATCGGCGGGACTTCCCCGGGCGGCGCGTGCCGCTGCCGGTGCTCTCTCGGCACGTGCGGCGTCATTGGTGAAGATGGCTGCTCCTGCTCGTCGTCTCCTCGGTGGCGGAGTGCGGCGCGGGCGCGGGCGCTGTGGCCATACGCCGATCGGGAGGAGAAGGTTTATCAGAAAGGAGTGCGGTGCGGTGCGGCGGCTGCACGCGACGCGGGTTTGGATTTGGGAGGTCGGTCGGTCGCTTGGGGTCAGCTGGGAAACAAGAAAGCCAAGGGCGGAAGGAACCGGTGTTGAGGGGGGAGGTGGGGGAGTGGGGCTAGGGGATCGGAGGGAGCGAGGAAACGGTTAATGCCCGGCTGCGGTGGGCTGAACGTGCCGGGGCGTGCGCGGAAGCTACGGCCGAGCGTGTTTCACCGGCAGAGGAGAGCTTGGGATCAGAACTACGGAATACTACTGTAGCATTGACGAGCGCGCAGACCCGGTTCCGGTAGTTGCTTACGTGAGGAGTAATCAATTGCTGAACGTCTCTTCTGTCCTGGCCCCAGCTCAAGCGAGAATGCGCTAGGCAGTGTTTAGATCAAAAATTCAAAATTCCAAAATATCACGTCAAATGGTTGCGGCACTTGTAACAAGAATTAAATATAGATGAAATAAAAAACTAATTACACAGTTTGCTTGTAAATTGTGAGACGAATCTAAGGAGCCTAATTAGGCCGTGATTAGACACTAAACTGCTACAGTAACATATGTTTTAACAAAGAATTAATTAGGCTTAATAAATTTGTCTCACAGTTTATAGGCGGGTTCCGTAATTAGTTTTTTTTGTTGTTATCGGAAAACCCCTTCCGACATCCCACGAAACATCCGATGTGATACACAAAAATTTACACCCGGCAACTAAACACCCCCTTAGTTCCCCCTTAGTTCCTGGTCGAAAAATTTTGGATGTCACATCGGATGTTTCATGGGATGTTGAAAAGGGTGTTCAGATACTAATAAAAAAATTAATTACATAACTCGCCTGGAAACCGCGAGATGAATTTATTAAGCCTAATTAATCAGTCATTAGCATATGTTACTGTAGCATGATATTATCAAATCATGGATTAATTAGGCTTAAAAAATTCGTCACGTAAATTTATCGCAACCTGTGTAATCAGTTATTTTTTTGTCTATATTTAATACTCCATGCATGTGTTCAAATATCCGATGTGACGGGATAAAAAATTTTATAGGAGGAACTAAACACCCCCTGGGTGTATCTGTTTTGAGTCCTCTCGGTATTTATCATCCACTTTAAATCTTTAATTTACGTTTCCTGGACGTGCCACTTCCATCTATTTTGTTATTAAATGATGTTAAGTTGTCCCTAAAAATGATCATTTTGTCTTTATATCATGTTTTGAAATCTGGTTTCTCTTTTTTCCACCAGTTGACGCCGGATTGATCTCGGATCACACACCAGCTGGGGCTGGATCGTCCAGGGTCGTCACAGACCGAAGAACGCAGCGAGGATCACACTTACGTGGTGACCACCGGAGAGGTTTACGAGCAAACCACCAATGGATAAGCAATCGCGCATACGTAACGAAAAGAACAACTAGTTTCTGGACAAACTAGTAAACATCGAAGTTCTCGCACGGGAGGGACCCCATCACAATCGCGCTTACATGATGAAGAACAGTTATTTTCTGGACAAACCAGTAAACAAACCGTTGAAGTTTTCGCACGGGAGGAACCTTGTAACAGAACCGACCAAATTATAAGAGCACAAGTACGAAAACGAGCACCGAAGCGCTCAAATTTTCAAACTTGAGCCCATATAATCCCGGTAGTCAATCGAAATCACGAAGGATTTCAAACCAAACTGCTTACAACCAGGATCGCATCATTCAACATACACATCATACGTTACATTTCACAAGTAGTCCGAAATAAGTTTACACCACGGAGTAGCAAAAATTACAAACCGAGTTTGAAAGTAGCGGAAGCATAACACACACATTAGTTACTTAAATACTGCCAGTCTGGATGATCGACATCCCGCAAAAGCATGAGGAAAGTACATAAAGATGATCACGCCCTTGTGACCTAGTCATCATCACCCGCAGGGTGGAGACACGTCTTGCAGAATCCCTGATAAAGCATGTCATCTGCAACAGGAGGGAATAAACCCTGAGTACTAGAATGTACTCAGCTAGACTTACCCGTCATAAACCAGAAATAATAAGACACCAAGGATTATGCAAGGCTTACACAAGAGGCTAGCTGACACCACATTTTGCATAGAGGCATAAGTAGTTGAAACTCTTATAACCTGTACTAGCATTTATTTTTAGCATTTACCTGTCATCTATCTTAGCACCTGTACTAAACATGCACTTGATTATCATCAAACAATTATTCATATCATTTCCATAGCAGGTATAAATTGTGGCAACATTGTATCATTCACTTAACCATCTGTTCAATTAATGAGATCTACGTTGCCGCTGCTCAAGTCAAGTGCTCACTAACCGGGAGCGACGGCGATTCGAATCGAATTCCTATCCAGCTGGAGGGGTATTTCTAACACTCACCGAGACGCGCCTGGCGAGGGCTGCTCAGGTCATCTTTCGTACAGTTCAGGAATCGCGGGTTCGAATGATGTCGCGACCCCAAGGGCGACACTCTGCCAGGTGATAGGGACTCTAACCCCCCCTTGGTCTCACGCCAATGTCCCCAAGCACATCCTTTCTCTCCTCCAAGAAGCAACCTACCATTTGATTCCCGGCCTGAACCATACTACTCGACTTCGCGATCGGAACGACTTATCCGGCCAACTAAGTGTTAGACTGCGTTCAACATGACTCAAGGACGTACAGCGAATCGGTCCTTAAACGACTCAGACGGGCATGGCTCCACACCCAAGACGTGAAGTGTCTTGCGGATGTACCATCGAACTCCCGCCCGGTCTCAATTTCATTTTAAAGCATGGTTCCATCACGATAGCCATAAGCCACTCGCGACCCAATCCTATCTCTCGCGGATGACCGGAAATCACCCGACTTCTACCGTACTAAGCAGGGCTAAGCATTGACACGTGCCTAAACCTAATATAGGATTAGGGTACAATATCTGGACAAGGACAGGTATAATGCAACAGTTGTTTCATACAACTCCTACTACTTAATGCAGTAAACAATTAAAAGTACTCAAGATATAGTTATAAAACAATGGGTTCAGCATGCACCGGGGCTTGCCTTTGAGAAAAGTGGAAGGTCTGTGGTCCGGGCACTCGGGTAGATCTTCAGCGACGTCTCCTTCGCCGATTGGTTCTGTCGGCTCCTCCGGTTGGCTCTGCACCTCCTCTGGTATCGCTTGTTCGAATTCGAGGAGTGTCACCCCCTCCGGTACACCTATTGCATGAGTGCATAATAAATCCCATGAATGCATAAAGAAAGATGCAATATGCTCGGAATGAAATGCATTAACAATTTAACGCTCTATTCAATTCACTTCAAAAGAGTAGGTGCAAATTTCCTCTTCGGTAGAGAAGTACTCACCTAATCTACTTAACCTAAGATAAAGCTGCTCATCCTCAGTTAAGGCCCTAACACCTAACAATTACAAGAGTAGCATTTCTTAAGATACCACATCACAAAATTCAGCAAAATACCACAGTAAAGCATTCTGGACAGCAACTCCTTATTTTTATCATAACTGGAGATTTCTAATTCCAAAAGATATGATCTAAGACAATCTGGAAAGCCTAAGAAATGCACTATAATTCATTTTCAAACCTCAACTCCAGACTCCTAAGATTTCCATGTCAAATTTCACAAGTCCCAGAATCTGTCCTCTCAAAACAGAGAGTAGCAGATTCTGAACTGTCACTTAAAACAACAGTAACTCTCAAACTACTAAGCCAAATGCTCCCAATTTTTGACACAAGCTAGTTTATCAAGTTTACTATAACTTTGGTATTTACAAGTTTTCCAGCAACCAATTTTATCAAAGGCCAAACTTAGAATTACTACTAGCTGTCCAGAAAACCTAAAATTACAAAGGTTAAATATTTGTTGATGTGACCAAAGTCCCCTAAAACCAAACTAATGTTACCAAAAGCTCACATGAGGTACAAAAACACCAGGAAGTAGGGTGTGACTACCTAGAACATTTATTTATACTCATTTCTTATTTTACTTAATTAATTAGGTGGAATTTTAAACATATACGTAAATTTCTCCTAAAATTCTACAAAAATTACAGGGGGCTCTCTGATCCAAAAAGAGACCACTGTAAAATTTTGAACAAATTTTATTCACAGAAACTCCCTATACAAAATTCACAAGTCTAAAAGGCTGATTTTTGTATAATTAATAAATCACATTGAAATGTATCAAATAACAGATTTCATATTTTTCTTAGACACTCTAGGGTACGAAGACATTCTCCAAAAAGTTACAGGAACATTGCACATGTAGAAAAATTACAAAAATTCCTTCAATTATTTCCTAGAATAAAATGATAGCCTTATAACTTGAAAATTACTTAAGCATTGATGCCCAAATTTTTACCAGAGCTAGGTCTAGCATAGAGTCACCTACCCACCAAATTTCATGATTTATGGAACACTATAGCTCAAGTTCTAATTTTAACAAGTTTGCATGCATTCCAAAACACATTTGAAGGATCTATTAAATTCTTACAGAATTTAAACACTTCATACCAGATTTATATTTTTCTAAAATACTACACATCATGTAGATCCTAACAAAATTTATCTCATGATTTTTGGATCAGTAAAACCCTAGATCTACATTTTTCAAACTTGTACAAAAATCTATGACAAAATAATAAAACAAAATTTATAAATCACAGGAGTTGGGCCGGCCCGGGACACGCGGCCCACAAACTCGCGCGCGCGGCCCGTTCAGCAACCCGCCCGCGCGCGACACTGATGGGCGGGCCCCCGCGGTCAGTGACCGGAGACAGGGGAGGCGGCGACCCGAGAGCTCCGACGAGCTCGAGCTCGCCGGAGAAGAACGGAAATGGCGGCTCGGTTTCGGCGTTTTTGCAACTGGAAGAGAGGGGGCGGAGGAATGGAGGCCGGCTCGCGCGTCGTGGCGTCTTGAAAGCGTCGCGGCCTGACCGGTGGGGCCAGGGCCGGCGTACGGACGCCACCGCGCCTCCACGCGTCGGCGCGGCTCTGTGGCCGGTCGGCCACCTCACTCTGAAGACTGAAACGCGATGATGTTGCCTCCATCAGTGACTGACAGAGCGATTTCGAACGCGATTAACTTCTAAACCAGCTGGTTTCAGTCCAAGGTGGAAACATCAAGTTGGTAGAGCTATGTTAGGGCAACAACTTTGTCAATTAGTGTTTGGGCTGGTTCGGCCTATATTTGAAACTACATGACCCCAAAGTGGTGCTCGATGAAACTGAAACTGGGTTTCAGTTAACGATGCCGACTGAAAGCATAAGTTCATGACACGATATCTCTTGAACCATTGAGAACCAGGCTTGGGTGATGTTGTCAAAGTTGTAGGGCTACATGTGAACTACAAGTTTGTCAATATGAGTGAAAGCTGGTTTGGCCTGGTTTGCAAACTACAAGCTCCTAAAGTAGGCATCAGTAAAACTGTAGGGTCAGATTCCAGACTTAGAAAAATTCTAAGTCTTGGAGCTACTTCACTAGCTGACTTGTGGGCCACTTTTGAGCATGTTGTGGTCACTTTCATGAGATGGTCATATTGAGACTTTTGTTCTCCATGAATTTCTTTACAACTTTGCTTAAGGGTGCTCTTCCATGCAAGGTCTCTAAGTTAAACTTTTTAATTGGTCAAACTAGAACCTTCTAGGGTCAAATGGTGGTCAAACTTCTCTTGGAGGGCAATTTTGTAATTTTGGTCAACATGAACCTTGTTCCAAATGTTACCTTAAGTATAGCTAAAGTGTTGTAGGTCATGATTTGCTACCTTATCTTTTTGTTACACCAACCATCAATTACTCATGACACAAACCAAACAAACCCTAAACAATCCCATGAATTGCATTACATAAAATAGTAAACATGGATTATGCATGTCATGCTTATGCAAATGCAATGCAATTAAGGACTAAACACTTGAGGTGTTACAAACCTCGTCGGGGATGTCGCCAGATTGCCCTAGGTCTGCCAGCAAGTCTGTGGCGCCATCCTTAGTCGTCAGATCAAACGCTGAACATCATAGGGTTAGAAAAGATAGGGAAAAAAGAGTTTGTGTTGTATTTTGACGATTGAAAGTTGGGATACTCAATCAGCCATGTAACCCTTATTTTATAGGGAGTAGGGGTGGTCTTATCCCGTTGAAAAACACTACTACAAAAATTTTAACCGTGGCAGTCAAAATTAATTAATTGAGGCGGGCAGGCCAACCGCCTTGGATCTAAGGTCACGGTAAATCGTGGCCTTAACCAAGGCGGTTGGCCAACCGCCACAGTTAATGGTATTAACCGAGACAGGTGATTAAATGTTACTTTAATTTGCTCACCTCCTTTAATATTTTAACCAGGGCGGTTATATAAAAGAAACCGCCTCCTTTATATTTTAACCGTGACGGTTTTTTGTTATGCGCCCGCCTCCGTTAATATTTTCCATAGTAAAAAAATGTTTTTTAAATTTGAATTTGAATTTGAAACCAATTTTTCTCAAATTCAAACATATATAAAGCGAAAAATACGCGTACAAAGAATAAACACATATATTACATGAATTCATATGTCGTGCGATCCATATGTCACACACACCGTTCATACTACAAAAGGTACATCACAAAAGCACATCACATTGTTTACATGCATGAGAAGCTATAGTCGCCTACTCGAAGATGTCTGGCAACCTATAGTCATTCATGTCTAGATCGCCATTTCTCCAGATGCGTAGCTTCTTGTACTTCTCCTCTGTCCCTAGCCTGCTCTCGGCGTAGAAGAAGTTTCCCCCAACTAAACAACATTCATCCATGTCAAACTTACAAATGTTGGCTACTGTTTGAGTTATTTTCCTACTATCCACCTTTTCCTTCTGCCACCAATTTTGGGATTTCTTGAGCTGCCACCAGCTTTTGTGAAAACTCCCGCAAGCCCTGAGGTACTCACAAGTATAGTATCCACACAAGACTAAGCCTACAGGTTGCTTGGCACACTGCATGCATGATATATGTAACACAAAATAATTAGGACTGGTGGTATTAGTAGGCTAGTAGTAGTAGTAGGGTAGTAGTGCAGAAGTAATAGTAGTAGGACGAGGACGAGGACGAGGAGGAGGAGGAGGAGTAGGGTAGTAGTAGGCTAGTAGTAGGAGGAGTAGTAGTAGTAGGCTAGTAGTAGTAGTAATATGAGTAGGAGGAGGAGGAGTAGTAGTACCGGGAATTCTCGCCTCACGCATAGTTTTGTGCCATACTTCTTCTTCTGCCTCTCGGACATTCGATCATAGCAGTCGGGGTCTTCCGAGTACTTCCCGTAGGCGTTGTATGCCAACCACTAGTGTCAACAACAAATTTGATACGTACTTTGAGTGCATAAAGGAAGATGTGTGTTGTCACTTACTATCGCAGACAGTGATTGAAATCCTTGTACAACATTTTATCTGTTTTTCGCAAGGAGTAAAAAATGACAGTCTTTTCATCTCGAGGATAGATTATAAATACAATCCAATGGCCCATAATGCCCAAGCTACACCATTGAAACAATATGCATCTCAAATCTTGAAATATGAAAAGTGGTGAACCCAATAGCTCTTGCAGGAGCAAGGATACACCCATTTTCCCGAATCTTCTTCAGGATTGTAAGATGTATTGTCCCTTTCTGAACTTGATCTTGCCTTGCATATTAACCTGGGCTAGCACTTGCTGCATCCTGTCCAAGTTCACCAATCTAGGATCTGTGTCCGGTACATCATGGCCAATGATTGCCCTCTGGGTAATATGCATAGGAGATAGGTAGATAATATTTTGCCCCAGTTCCTTGCATACATATGATTGCATCCTGCAAGCACATGTCGTTGTCATGGCATTGTTAGTTTGATCATAATGAACATACCTACAACAATGCAGAGGTGCAATAACTTACATGGCAAAAGGGTGATTTGGGCAACGTCGAGGTCCTTGCGCCGCAGCAGCCTATACATGTCGTGGAAGACAACAAAGAAAACACAGTCATCTTCCAAGTGGAAGTACTCCTTAGGGACTCTCGTAATGAATTCCTTCATGCCTAACTTCGCAACATGCATATACCAGATATGGAACCTTCGAACCTCCCACGGCTCCTCTAGGAGTGCCCAAGGGCAACATGAACTTGCCATTCTCATAGTTGTCGGGGCAATCTGGACTTAGGGGCCAAACTGATGGCGGGGTTCGCTCCCTGTAATAGAGACAAGGAGTGAAAAAAGTCCGTTAATTTGTTGACTATGTTTGGTTGCCATTAGTAGAGTAGTAGACTAGTTAGGTAGTAGTAGTATTTGCACAACACAGCAAGCAATAGAGAGGAATGGAGTAGTTAAGTACAAGTAGTAGTAGAGAGTAGTACAGAGTAGTAGTTAGGTAGTAGTAGTAGTTAGGTACTAGTAGCTGCACAACATAGCAAGCAACAGAGAGGAATGGAGTAGTTAAGTAGGAGTAGTAGTAGAGAGTAGTACAGAGTAGTAGAGTAGTTAGGTAGTAGTAGTAGTAGTAGTTAGGTAGTAGTAGCTGCACAACATAGCAATCAACATAGAGGAATGGAGTAGTAAGTAGGAGTAGTAGTAGAGTAGTAGTAGCAGTAGTAGTAGTTAGGTAGTAGTAGCTGCACAACACAGCAGCCAGTAGGAGAGCAGTGGCATCTGCTCAGTTAAAATTATCACAATTAAAATCATTAGCAGTGGCATCTGCTCATTTAAAATTAGCTTGTGTTGCATCATAGGCAGCATCACACAGTACCAACACAAACGAGAAGAATTGGTGCGCCATGTACCAAATAGCAGTAGTTGTTCCCTGCTGTTCCTAAAAATCTGAAGAGACAAAAAGCATCATTGCTCTCATAATCAACCAATAGGCAGTATCACACAGTAAAAGCTACGTATACAGAAAAACCATTATAATTTGGAATAGAGAGAGTAAATTACAAATTTTCTATGTGTTTTATAGGATAACCGACATGATAATTATAATTTTTCTATCGGTTGGTCCCATAGCTACAAAAATATTTGGGTTTTCAGTATTATTTCAAGATAAACATAGCAATATCAGTTTTCAAGTTCGGTACATGAAGAGACATGGATGATGCTTGAAATTTAGATTAGATATACATATCCTTTGACCAAGCAAAGTCGTAGTAAACGTGGCATACAGCGAGTATCTCCTTTTTCGAAAAGCTGCACAGAGGCAGAACAAAAACCGGGTACCAACATCTATGTCGCCGTAGACCGACATTCAGTCCTAGGTAGTAGTAGTAGGTAGGAGTAGTATGCACGCTAGTTGCCGTGTAGCAATGTCTAAAGACCATGCAGTCGAAGCCATTTGTACAGGCTAAACAAGGCGAACTTGTCATGATAGTTTGACAATATTAGGAAACTAACCAAACCAATTTATTAACCAGCTAAGCAGCGCAGCGGAGATGCAGGTAGTTTTGCAATTAGATCACAGCAAACAAGTCCGATAAATGGTTCAGCATGCAAAAATGAATTTTAATAATGCACATTGCTTGCAGTCCCAACAATAATTTGGAGGAGTTACAACAACAACAACAACATAGCCTTTTGTCCCAAGCAAGTTGGGGTAGGCTAGAGATGAAACCCAAAAGAGACGAGAAAACAGGGAGACACATAAAAGGACAAAAATGGCACGAGACAAAAAGAGGTCACGGTTCAGGCACGTTGATTGCCAATCTCCAAGCGCTCCTATCCATAGCTAAATCCTTGGGGATATTCCACTCTTTAAGATCTCTCTTAACGGACTCGTCCCACGTTAGTTTAGGTCGACCTCTACCGCTCTTTACATTATCGGCCCGCTTTAGAACTCCACTACGCACCGGCGCCTCAGGAGGCCTCCGTTGGACATGTCCAAACCATCTCAACCGATGTTGAATCAATTTCTCCTCAATTGGCGCCACCCCAACCCTATCCCGAATATCGTCATTTCGAACTCTATCCCTCCTTGTGTGCCCACAACACCAACGCAACATACGCATCTCTGCTACACTCAATTGCTGGACATGTCGCCTTTTTGTAGGCCAACACTCAGCACCGTATAGCATCGCCGGACGAATCGCCGTCCTATAGAACTTACCTTTCAGCTTCTGAGGCACCCTTTTGTCACAGAGGACGCCAGAAGCTTGACGCCATTTCAACCAGCCGGCTGAAATTCTATGCCTAACATCTTCATCAATGTCTCCGTCCTTTTGTAGCATCGACCCTAAATACCGAAAAGTATCCTTCTTAGCCACCACTTGCCCATCAAGGCTAACGTCTCCCTCCTCATGCCTAGTCACGCTGAAATCGCACCTCATGTACTCGGTCTTAGTCCTACTAAGTCTGAACCCTTTCGACTCTAACGTGTGCCTCCATAGTTCTAACTTCCTATTAACCCCTGCCCTACTGTCATCAACTAGCACCACATCATCAGCAAAGAGCATACACCAAGGGATACCACCTTGTATGTCCCTTGTGACCTCATCCATCACCAAAGCTATGTATCTGTTTGTCCATCTTCAACTTTGTAGGATGGAGTTAGCTCTATTTCTTCTTCTAGAATTCCTCCAAATTATTGTTGGGACTACATGCAATGCACATTACTAAAATTCATTTTTTTTTGGAGGAGTTCAGGAAGCAAAAATGAATTTTAGTAATGTGCATTGCATGCAGTCCCAACAATAATTTGGAGGAATTCTAGAAGAAGAAATAGAGCTAACTCCATCCTACAAAGTTGAAGATGGACAAACAGATACATAGCTAACGAGGAACAGTCACAGTAAATTCCCCAGCATGATTAGCATTTCAAAATCACCACAATCTTTAAGTTTTCCCAGATCCCAAATGCAGTTGAGACCGGCAATTCGAACAACAGAGGTAGTAATAAACACCTAATTAGCCCAAGAGGAAATTGGATAAGCACAAGTCAATTCCTTTGTGAAGACGACATCACAGCCAATGCTAGTCACGCTCAGCAGGGGTGATTTAGTCAATGCAGGGGGAGCAAGCAAATCGGGCACTAACCTCGATCTTGGAGAGCTTGGGCGGCGGCAACGACCAGAGGCGACTACTCACCTGGACACTTGTGGTGGCGGCGGCACCATGGCGGATGGTGAGGTCAGGGAACACGTGAGGTCGGAGGCAAGGACAGAGTGTGCGAGAACAGGGGTGGGGCCGGGAGCAGAGGGGCTCGGCACCAGAGATGGCGGCGGCAGTGCTAGGGTTCCTGCCGCGGCCAGGGTTCCGCAGCGTGAGCTCCTCGAATGGCAACCGGTGGCACCGCAGTGGATGGTGAGGTCAGGGAATGCGTGAGGTCGGAGACGAGGACGGAGCGCACAAGATGGCGGCACTGGAGATGGCGGCGACGGCGGCGGTGCTCAGCAAAAATCTGGGCAGCCCTTTGGGGTCGTTTTGAAACCAACGAAGGACTTAGAAATTCGAGGGAGGAGGGGGTATTTATAGACCTCTATTTACCAAGGTGGGCTCTTATGTTGCCCGCCATGATTAATGGATTAACCGAGGCGGGCGACTTAGGTTGCCCGCCACGGTTAAGTTTTTTTGGTTTTTTGTATTTCTTGTACCACCTCTGTTTTTTGTTTTTATAACGTTTTAAAATTGATATTTAATTTGTAGTGTAGTAGTGTAGGAGTAGTGTAGAAAGTAATAGTGTAGTAGTAGTAGTAGCAGTGTAGTACTAGTAGTAGTAGTGTACAAGTGTAGGAGTAGTGTAGTAAGTAGTAGTGTAGTAGTAGTGTAGTAGTAGTAGTAGTGTAGTACTACTACTAGTAGTAGTAGTAGTAGTAGTAGTAGTAGTGTAGTAGGAGTTCCATTACAATAAAAGTCCGTCACATAAAAAGTTTTCGTTCATAAATAAGTGAGTACATTGTTACATAAATGTGTGGCATACATATCACTTTGCTGGAAGTGATCCTATGACGGACTTCTTCTCACCATTAGGGCGGAACTAGGGCGTCATCTTGGTCTTGCTCACGTAGTTCTCGATGATCTTGATCTTGCGTGGATGATCGGTAAAGAGCGAGAACTCTGCGTAGTTGTTGTATTCTTCGGGACTCTGGACTCCATCGGATCCCATGATCCTCTGCTTTCCTAACACAACCACATGCTTGTTGGACTCTTTGTTGGACTCTTTTTGTCGTTCTCTTTTGTGTGGAACCTGTATCCATTGATGTCATACCCTTGCCACATGGTGATTTGGCTGGACGGGCCAGATGCAAGCTTTGATTCTTTGGTATTTAAATCGGTCAGTATTTCCTGCTTTTGGATCCACGTTGTGAAATTGATCTTGTGCTGTCTTTGTACCCACGCCTCTATGCATCCGTCACTAGCGTGGTGGATCTCGTTCAGGTGCTACTCAACCCACTTGTCCATTGACAGTAACTGATTAAGGGCGCCGTGATGGGCTTCTTGCATGATTTTGTACTCTATATCAGTGCATACTTTCCTCCCCGTGCACCCATCCCCATTGTTCTGCCTTCATGCTGATGGATGGGTAGCCCAATAGCATTTCCATCCTAGACGTATCTCATGCAGCAGTTAACGGCCCCCTCTGTTGTGTATGCCTCGATCATGAGCCCTCCGGGTAAGCACAGTTATGGATGTATCTGTTCAGGGTGGACATGAACCGCTCGTACATCCACATCTGGTGCAAGTAGACAGGCCCTAGTTCCTATATCTGATCGACCATGTGCATCATCAGGTGTGGCATAATATCGAAGAAAGATTGTGGGAAGCACATATCGAGCTGGCAAAGAGTCTCCGTGATGAACTCTTTTAGGACAGACAGCTCAGCTTCATTAGTGACCTTCTCCGTGATGCGGTTAAAGAAGTAGGACATGCGCGTGATGACCATCTTCACATACTCTAGACCGATAACCCCGATCACAATCGGAAGGAACACCGTCAGCATAACGTGGCAGTCATGGGTGTTGAAGTGGGTCATTGTGAGGTCTTTCATCGAGACCAAGCTCTTGATGTTGGAAGAGAAACCAGTCAGCACCTTCACAGCCCTAAGCCACTAGCAGAAAGCCCTCCTCTCATCCCTTGTTAGGTTGTAGCTTGTGTTGGGAAATTGACTTCGCCCAAAAAACTCAAGCCCAAACTTTGGAGTATGAAAATATATAAAGTTTTCTAATAAAATTTACTTGCAGGAAAAAGTATAGCGAAGAATATATTTTGACTTCGTCGATCAACTTTCGACGATCAACTTCGCCTGACAACTTCGTTGTTCAACTTTCGACGATCAACTTCGCCTGACGACTTCGTCATTCAACTTTCGACGATCAACTTCGCCTGACGACTTCGTCGTTCAACTTTCGACGATCAACTTCGCCTGACGACTTCGTCGATCAACTTTCGACGATCAACTTCGCCTGACGACTTCGTCGACATAAAGTTGACTTCGCTGTATGGAGAAGTAAACAAGAAAAAGAAGTCTGAATCCAGGGGAAATGACTACTTCGCCCTTATGTAAAATAAAGAGTGTAAATATTTAGGTCGGGGGTAAAAAAGTCATTTTATGTAAAATACGAAGACTAGGACCCTATAAATACCCCCTCTGACATGTATGGAAAAATCATGGAATAAAGACAACTTTGCTCTCAACTTTGTCTTGTATGAAATTTTTCAATGATTGTGTGAATTGTGTCTTTTGACTTGAACTTTTCACCCAACATCTGGTGCCCACTGTTTGTGTGTGCATCTAAAGATTTTCACGACCACAAGAAATAAAATGACAAGACCAAACAAGAAGACCGTCAATGAAGAAACTGAAGATGAACAACCACTCGGAGAAGACAGAGGCCTTACAAAAGAAGTTTCTCAAGGTACAAACTCTTCAAGAACAGGCGAAGCTGAAGAACAAAGACTCAAAGAACTTGAAGAACAAGTTTTACGAAGGCAAAAAGAACTTGAAGAATGTCGCGCAAGAGCACGAGAAAAGACACTCAGACAAAGAATAGAAGAAGCCGAAGCCACCCTTCGCAATTTAAATGAGCAATTGCAAAATGCAAATCAAGAAGTTATAAATCAAGAAGAATCGCATCCAACGACAAGAATCTCTCAAGAGAGATATACTTAGAAATCATTCATATCCATTGATACAAGCTCCCCAAAAGTAGACTTAGTTTTCTAATTCTGATAACGGCGCCAAAAATGCTGAACCTATCCCTCATGCCACTTAAGCCAAGTTGTCATCCCCAGCATGACATGAGAGACGCGGTATTGAAATATGCAACTGCTCTTCTAAATAAATAATAAATAAGATCTGCAAGCGCACAGATTAATACCGATGTAGCATTTTAATCGGGAAGTATTCCAGGTATCGTTATTTATATTTTTACCACTGGGAAGGGATTACTAACATCAATGTTGATTATGGAATGGAATATAGGAATGAGTATCAATCATTGCATGTATAAGTGAGAGCATTCATCTATCTCTTGCATACAGGGGTAAGTGTCACAGAAAATATAGATAAAGTATGAATGGTGACAAAGATAATTAATCTGATCAGCTAGCCACATATAATAATGATAAGCACCTGAACAGATATTCTAGCAAGTCATTAGCATGGTATTAGGACGAACTACAAGGATATTTCCTAAGTTATTCTTAACTATAAAGTCTAGCATATCATAGTTAGTGCAAGTACACTTGGCAATCATTGCGAGAAAGGACTACGCCCATGCATAGTGATATTATCAAGGAAGATGAGAAACATAGCAATCACTCCCCCGTAATAATGTTGCTCTGCCTGCCTTACACACGGGAGGGGGACTATATAAGAACCAACGAAGCTGTCACCATCGCAGACCACCCCACGATCCGGCATATAAGGTGCAATCGCAGATAAATATGGTCTAAGCACCACGCCTACACAATATTTATCATTTACCCATGGATCCGATGGATAAATGCTATACGATCCTAAACATGTATATAATTCCAATCTAACTAAGCCAAGCGTATAACTACGATAAACTAAGAACAATATAATCGCAAACATAAACAAGTAGAGCATAGTCATAATCAACATATTGAAATAGAACAAAGTTGTATTCATAATATTGAAGAACAAAGATGAACAATGAAGAACAGTAAAGGAATTACCAAGAATCCTCTTGACAGATCCGGAAACCAATCGAAGATTGACTCCTTCTAGTTCTAATCCTATGTAGCTATGCTATACTAGAGATCTAGTTGATGTGGTGGCTCTAGGGCTTGATCAGAGACTCTCCTCCTGAGATTAGGGTTTGAGGAATTGAGAATGAGGGAGTGCCTCCTCAAGGGGCCAAGGGTCCTGCTTATATAGCCCCCTCAAGTGAACGTGGGCCGTCGGATCAAACCGACATTAATCGCACGGTTTTCCTTGATCCCTTAGGTCGGTGGAGCATAATCCGCGAGACGGAGCCTGATTGGCTCTCAGGCCAGGGCGGGCGCCCTGCCTCCGGGCCCGTTCGGCCTCCCGTTCGATCTCGTGGCTTCTGGAGTCTTCTAGATGATAGAAAATCGGTGAACACGTTATTATCTCTATGTAAACCCGACGTGTGGGCCTTTCCTCCGTATTTTCTGATAACCCCCTGCAGAAAGAGACAAACACCAAAACTCATGGAATTCTGTCAGATAAAACCCTAAGTCTAGGTGTTGGTTGCATTTGGATCCTTTTCTTTATTTATTTGATAACTATATTTGGTACTTAAGGACCGTCAACAAACTCCCCCAAGCTTACCTCTTGCTCATCCCTGAGCAAGGATAGACTCATTATGGATCAGAAGTTGCTGCAACACCTTTGAACGTTGATGGTACATATGCTTTCAAATAAGGTCTCATCCCTGAGTTAGAGTAAACTGTCAAGACTTAAAACTTACTCATTTTACCTTTCACCATGGGGCTTGCAACCGTCACCTGCATCTTGAGTGGTTAAAAGATAGAACGGTCTAGTCAAACGCCATGTCTCTTATTCTTGATCAGCTATAGCTCTGGAGTTTTTGCAAATTTTTCAAATAAAACTCAGAGATTCCTTGTATGACTTTCTCGGGTCTCTCTTTTGTGGTATTTCTGGATCCTTACCAAGGCAGTAATGGTATATGCCTTCTCTCTCAAAGTATGTGGTATTTATGGTATAAGGCGTAGTGACATTGCCTTCTCTCTCACCCTACTCTAATAAGGCTTTGATATCTGGAGCTCATAGGTGGGAGATACAGTATACATACTCATAGAACATTTATTGCATAGTCAAACCATGGATCCAGAGAAACAAGTCAATAAGTCAAATCAAGATGTGCATGTGTGGTGAATGAGTGGTGTATGGTGATGATGGTGATAACAAAAGTCTAATGCTCTTTTTGAGGGAATACATACCTTTCTTGCTTTTTAAAACTTTTGAGGGGAATGAGATGCTCTATTTATTTTTTTTCTCTTTTTTTTCTCTCAGGTGGGTATCTTGTACCCCTAATTCTACTGTCGGACACTTGTCCATTTTTACCTCTCGTCTCACTTTTTCTTTCTTCGAGGTTCCGAGCACTTGCTCCTTTTTATTTCCTCGTATTTATTATTTTTTAGAGCAATCTCCCTCTTTTGAAAATATAGCAAGTGGTAGTAGAAATGACTTGAGCATTAACTTCACAGGGAATAACAGGAATGGGATAATGTTTTTGGCTATTCTCTCCCGGGTCAGGAGTAGAATAATTTTGGGTGAATCTGGAGATGGAAATAAGTGGATATATGTGGATGCGTACTTCCGGAGTAGAAGTAGCATGTATGAGTGAACGTGCAAGTGAATCTTGATTTTAACCACATGACAAGTTCCTAAGGGTCTACACAGCTTGACCACACTCAATGCCCATAAGCAGTAAGTAGTAAAAGTGCGGCTCTTAATCTAACAAGCATGTATATATGGCTGTGGTAGGAATTTAAACTCTCATCATACAGGAACTCATCATGCAATATTTTAAAGATTTTTAAAGATAAAATTCTCCAGAATTCTAGCATCTCTAGGAACAGATAAACAGCAGCTCAACCTTCCCATATCATATCCACTAACAACTTAGACTTCAGATCAAGTTCTCTTCCCACTAGTTCAGGTTTAGAGCCAGTTTTAAATTATAACAGTTATGTCTAAACTAGAGAGAGAACAAATTTGAAAATTAGGCAGAGCAACTATTCATCATATCCATGCTAGAGTTTTATTTTCAAGATTCAGTTTAGCATAGCTACTTTATTTATTTATTAAACTAAGCAAATATATATAAACACAAAATATTTATTTGGGTTTTCATGATTATGCATCTTTTTATTTTAATAAAGCATAGGTATAAATGTAGATAAAAATACTTATCAGGATAAATGGGGGTGCTCTCCCCCAAGCTGGATCTTGACGTAATTTCTTCTGATGTAGCTAGCAGGTGCAGAGGTGTATTTGAATGTCGGCAGCACCCTAACAACGATTAGGATGTCCTCCATCTGCTAGTCTTCCTGAATTCTGTGGAGCTCAAATAGACAACAAAGCTTCGTGGAACTTGATTAAGCGTTAGCATAAATATCTAGCCTTTATCATGTTTGAGCTTCCTTGATAAATGTCACTCTCTATTTTTATTTTCATTTTTATAGAACAGAAAAAATATATTATTATTATTATTATTATATTTTTTTTGCCACCACAGTGAATGTACTTATGGGTTTTATGCCACTCGCATACTCACATGGGGCTTACTGTTTTCAACATTTTGTTAGACAGAATGAACATGATTAACTGAGCAATAATTAAAGGGAAAATGATAACTACCAAGTTTACCTCTTGGCACGGCGTTCGGTGTTTTTAAGTCCTCCGAACAGGACTTCTTTTCTTCTTAGTTGTCCTGGGATTTGGGTGGCGTAGACGGTGGTTCCGGCAGCGCCTCCTCTTCTTGTGTAACTGTCTTCACTTTCCATACCCGACTTGGTGCTTCGGTCTCCTGTTGTGTATCCTCGGGCCTTATGACCTCTCCTTCATAGTCTGCCCATACATCCTTGATGGTTTGCCTCCTTTGGTTATGGTTACGTCGCCTTCTTCTTGTCCTGACCTGCTTAGAATCTTCAACTATATAGTTAGGGTCATTAAAGTAGCGGCGTACCTTCTCAGAGGGGAAATGCATATGGACTTCTCCGGTTCCAATGTAGATGATTGCTTTGACGGTGCCTAGGAACGGTCTTCCTTGGATGATGGGTGGATCGTACTCATCGTCTCCCATGTCAATGACCTAAAAGTCTGTATGGACAAAATGATCGTTAATTTTAACAGGGACATCGGTTACTATACCTTTGACCTTTCGGGATGTCTGATCTGCCATCTGGAGCTGAGTGTATGTTGGTTTTAAGGGCATGGTCCCGTACAAGAGCTGATAGGTGACTGTGGCCATTATGTTGACGCCTGATCCAGTGTCGCAGAGCGCCTTCTGAAAGGAGTATCCATTGATTGAGCACTCAATGCTTGGCATACCTGGGTCGTCCTTCTTGTTCAGGAACGGCGACTTGAGTCGACCATCTTGACCTCCTTGAACTGCAGTGACCATCTTAGCTGATTCGGTCCATCCTTGGTTGTTCTTGTTCTGCTTGTTCCTCCTGTTAGTTCTCTTCCTTGGTTCATGTTGGGGTTGCTCTGGGACTTGTGTAATCTTGTTCTTGAAGGAAAACGTCTCCTTCCTCCCCTTGATGTTGAAGTTGATCTTCGTAGCGCTGGCGTAGATGACAGCTCCCGAGGTGTTCAGGAATGGCCTTCCCAGAATAACTGGTGACCTCTCATCGTACCCGGTCTCTATCACCACGAAGTCAGCTGGAGCATACAAGGTACCAACTCGGACACACATGTTCTTTAATATTCCTTTAGGAAAGCTTAGTGTCCGATCTGCAAGCTGCAAACACATAGTTGTTTCTGATAAAGGATATGTAAAGAATTTTTCATAGAGTACCCTGGGCATAATGTTGATGCTGGAGCCAAAGTCACAGAGTGCTTCTGGGAAGTCCACCATGCCGATGGAGATCGGGATGACAGGGCGTCCTGGATCGCCTCTCTTGACTGGCAGAAGGTCATTATGTACTCCGACAGCGGGATTACTCCAATAGTTACCTGCATCAAACATGTCTACAAGATTTACAGATTCTAATCCTTCCGGTTGTGATGGTATACCGGGGTTAGTAGCAGGAACAGCAGCAGCTATTTGATTTAACTGAGATTTAATCATTTTATTAAAGCTAATTTGGTTTTTGATGGCAGTAGAGAAATTATCCATTCTATTATTTATGTTTTCTAGTATTTTATCATTGGATGCCAATTTCTTAGACAAGTTATCCATTAGCTTTCCTTGATTAGACACTAACTCTCTCAGGGGTGGAAAATTATTATTGTTGTTGTAAGAGTTATTACCTTGATAATTACCTGAGTAGTTACCTGAGTAGTTAGGCCTCTGTTGATTCCAACCTGGATTTTGTTGAGGACGGTTGTAGTTGTTGTTGTTGCTGATGTACCTTGCATCCTCAAGCATCTCAGGGCAGTGATTGCCTGAGTGTCCAGTATCTCCACATTCCTCACAAGTCATGTGAGAGTCGTAGACGTTCATGACTTCTCTTTTGTCTCCAGCTTTGTCATCGAGCTTTTTCATGAGTAGGTCTAGCTTTGCAGACAGCATGTCTACCTCCTTGAGCTAGTGCATACCTCCACCCTTCTTGCGTGTTTGAGTCCTCTCTTCGTTCCAACCTTGGTTGGACGCCATATTCTCCACAAGGGCTGTAGCTTGTGGTATGGTGAGTGATAGAAATGCGCCTCCAGCTGCAGCATCCATGGTCTCATGAGCACTAGTGATGAGCCCATGATAGAAAGTCTGCATAAGTAGCCAGCTTTCCATTCCATGATGGGGACATTCTAGGATGTAATCTTGAAAGCGCTCCCATGCTTCTAGAACGGATTCATCATGTTGTTGCTGAAAACTTGTAATCTTCCCACGGAGAGCATTGGTCTTGCCCATGGGAAAGAACTTAGCCAGAAAGTTCGTAGAGCAGAGTGCCCACGTAGTGTTCTTATCCTTCGTCGCGTAGAACCACTGCTTCGCTCTCCCCAATAGTGA
This sequence comes from Saccharum spontaneum, assembly GCA_022457205.1. NCBI lineage: Eukaryota > Viridiplantae > Streptophyta > Magnoliopsida > Poales > Poaceae > Saccharum > Saccharum spontaneum. Next base: position 34,134,085 of record CM039603.1, read on the forward strand.
GAATGGGAAAAGGCGAAGTAGTATGGCGTCTCTGGGAACATCTAATAAAGTGAATGTGCTGCAAATCTCTAGGAAGTGTTGGAGATGAGCACTTGCATCTTCGTGCGGCTTCCCACAAAACTGGTTGGCTTGTACCATGTTGATGAGCCCTGGCTTGAGCTCAAAGTTCTTGTCGATGGCCGTGGCAGGTCCAGTGCGGATGTTGTCCGTAGTGGGAGCTGAGAACTTGCGGATCGTCTTGTTCGCCATGGCTGCGAACTCTGTTGACAAATTCCGGATAAAACTTCGGCGGTCTTCTGGATTGGATGAAGTGTTGCGTCGAAGTGTTGACTTCTTAAGCTTGGCTCTTGCCTTTCTGATTAATGCTTCGGGGTTGTCAACAAAATTTTCTAGAAGATGTCCTCTATTCATACATCACCCTGCAAAACAATAAGAATAGAAAAATACAGGGGTAAATCTGTATGGGAGAATTGATGATCTCAATCACTTAATGATGCGAATGATGACTCAAATTCCGTATTCATTCCTTGTTAGTAAATCAACCTTCCCTGGCAACGGCGCCAAAAATGCTTGTTGGGCATTCTTAACGTCATTACCAAAAGTAGACTTACTTTTCTAATTCTGATAACGGCGCCAAAAATGCCGAACCTATCCCTCATGCCACTTAAGCCAAGTTGTCATCCCCAGCATGACATGAGAGACGCGGTATTGAAATATGCAACTGCTCTTCTAAATAAATACTAAATAAGATCTGCAAGCGCATAGATTAATACCGATGTAGCATTTTAACCGGGAAGTATTCCAGGTATCGTTATTTATATTTTTACCACTGGGAAGGGATTACTAACATCAATATTGATTATGGAATGGAATATAGGAATGAGTATCAATCATTGCATGTATAAGTGAGAGCATTCATCTATCTCTTGCATACAGGGGTAAGTGTCACAGAAAATATAGATAAAGTATGAATGGTGACAAAGATAATTAATCTGATCAGCTAGCCACATATAATAATGATAAGCACCTGAACAGATATTCTAGCAAGTCATTAGCATGGTATTAGGACAAACTACAAGGATATTTCCTAAGTTATTCTTAACTATAAAGTCTAGCATATCATAGTTAGTGCAAGTACACTTGGCAATCATTGCGAGAAAGGACTACGCCCATGCATAGTGATATTATCAAGGAAGATGAGAAACATAGCAATCACTCCCCCATAATAATGTTGCTCTGCCTGCCTTACACACGGGAGGGGGACTATATAAGAACCAACGAAGCTGTCATCATCGCGGACCACCCCACGATTCGGCATATAAGGTGCAATCGCAGATAAATATGGTCTAAGCACCACGCCTACACAATATTTATCATTTACCCATGGATCTGATGGATAAACGCTATACGATCCTAAACATGTATATAATTCCAATCTAACTAAGCCAAGCGTATAACTACGATAAACTAAGAACAATATAATCGCAAACATAAACAAGTAGAGCATAGTCATAATCAACATATTGAAATAGAACAAAGTTGTATTCATAATATTGAAGAACAAAGATGAACAATGAAGAACAGTAAAGGAATTACCAAGAATCCTCTTGACAGATCCGAAAACCAATCGAAGATTGACTCCTTCTAGTTCTAATCCTATGTAGCTATGCTATACTAGAGATCTAGTTGATGTGGTGGCTCTAGGGCTTGATCAGAGACTCTCCTCCTGAGATTAGGGTTTGAGGAATTGAGAATGAGGGAGTGCCTCCTCCAGGGGCCAGGGGTCCTGCTTATATAGCCCTCTCAAGTGAACGTGGGCCGTCGGATCAAACCGACATTAATCGCACGGTTTTCCTTGATCCCTTAGGTCGGTGGAGCATAATCCGCGAGACGGAGCCTGATTGGCTCTCAGGCCAGGGCGGGCGCCCTAGGGAGCAGGGCGGGTGCCCTGCCTCCGGGCGCGTTCGGCCTCCCGTTCGATCTCGTGGCTTCTGGAGTCTTCTAGATGATAGAAAATCGGTGAACACGTTATTATCTCTATGTAAACCCGACGTGTGGGCCTTTCCTCCGTATTTTCTGATAACCCCCTGCAGAAACAGACAAACACCAAAACTCATGGAATTCTGTCAGATAAAACCCTAAGTCTAGGTGTTGGTTGCATTTGGATCCTTTTCTTTATTTATTTGATAACTATATTTGGTACTTAAGGACCGTCAATAGCTAGCTCAATGGCCTATAGGGTACAAATTCAACATGATACCAACATTCGATGGTGAATCAGACCCAAGGCAATTTTTAATGAGTTTTGAAGCCGCAGTAATTGCAGGTGGTGGGGATGAAACCACACTTGCAAAGTCACTTGTCCTGGCAGTAAAAGGTCCAGCACAACATTGGTATTCATCTCTAAAAGCAAGATCCATACACTCATGGGAACAATTAAAGACAAATCTACTCGTTGACTTCCAAGGATTTCAACCAACTGGTCTTACGGACATGGATTTATTGAACTACAAACAATAGCTCAAAGAACCTCTAAGTCAATATTACAAGAGATTCATTCAAATCAAATCTCGAATCACAAATATCCCAGACAAAGTTGTCATAATTGCAGCAATCAAGGGACTTCGGGCAGGTGTTGACGGTTCTTAAGTATCAATTATAACCATCAAATAAATAAAGAAAAGGACCTATATGCAAGCAACACCTAGAATTAGGGTTTGATCTAACAGAATTCCACGAGTTTTGCTGTTTATCTATTTCTGCAGGGGGTTATCAGGAAATACGGAAGAAAGGCCCACATGTCGGATTAATGACGGGATATTAACCGAACACGTAATTATCTTACATCTAGAAGATTCCAGAAGCCACAGGAACGAACGGGAGCCGTAACGGGCCAGGACATAGGGCGCCCGCCCTGTGCCCTAGGGCGCCCGCCCTGCCCCCGGGACCAATCAGGTCGAGTCTCGCGGATTATGCTCCACCGCCTTTGAGGATCAAGGAAAACCGTAGGATGAAGGTCGGTTTGATCCGACGGTCCAGATTCATCCAAAAGGGCTATATAAGCAAGGCCCCTGACCCCTGGTGGAGAAGACCCCAATTCATTATTCAGTTGCATATCTCTAGTTAGGGTTTAGAGAGAGAGGTTCCCTCTAGGGTTCCCACCTCTTAGGGCTTAGCATCCAATGTGAAAGTAGAATTAGTTCTACTAGATTGAGAGAGATAGAGTGGAGGTGTAGATCGGAGGAAGCCGGCCTGTCGGTGTCTACTCCGAGGTTGTACCTGCGGGAGCAAGTTCTTCTAACCCGAGGCTTGTTCTCAGGATTCTTCAGTATTTCGACTTCTAAATTCTAGTAAGTTCTTTGTTTTATTGTTCTTTGGTTTATGAGTTTACTTTGATCTCTTCGCGTAGAGTTTAGAGTAATCATCTCTAGCGTAAACGTGGTGTTTAAGCTAGGATACTCATAGATATCCCCTCGTCTAGCCGGACCGTGGTAGTAGCGAGGAACGTGACAATTCCGAGTTACCTTTGTATTCCATATCCCGTTAGCAGGATCGATAGGGTTTATAGGTGCGGGTTGAACATCCTTTATGGTGTCTAGATTCTGTAAACTTCCACAATAGAACAGTAGATCATCCTTACCAAGGTTAGAAGAAGAGTGCGGTTGTAGTCTTCTCTATACATCACTCACATCGAATCATAGTGGTTGTAGCCTAAAGGTTAGTAGTAATAGATTTGGTTAGTCAGATGCACTCTTTCTCCTAAAGGTAAAAATATAAATACGATACCTAGGATAACATCTCGGGTGAAGTGCTCACCGATATCCGTGCGCTTGCGGATCCTATTTCCTAATTGCGTTACCAAATATCAACAAGCATTTCTGGCGCCGTTGCCGGGGAGAAAGACGGTTTGCTGAGATAACCTTGAGTCTTACTACTAGCTTGTGTTCATACTTTTTATTTTCTTATCTTTTTCATTCTTTCTTTTTCTTTTTACCAAAAATGGAAAACCAAGGTTCTATATCTATCTTTGATGCCGCAACACCTTCAGCAACTGACCTTTTACCATGGGAGTCATCACAGCCTATCCAAACATCCCAGTATAAGTTAAGTTCAAGGTTGATTGCGATGATTCAAAATTTATCTTTTTCGGGAAAGGAAGACGAAAACCCTTACCTTCATATTAGAGATTTTGAGCAGACATGCGATTGTCTTCGCATTAATGGCATCTCTGATAAGACTTTACGTTGGAAGCTTTTTCCTTTTTCTTTAAGAGGAGAAGCTAGATGATGGTATAGTCAGAAGGTAAGTCAACAGCAAGGTGAATGGGGAGTTTTAAGAGCCAACTTTTGTCTAGATTTTTATTCCCTTGACCGTACTGGTGACCTTAGACTCGAGGTCCTATCTTTTAAACAAAAAGATAATGAAACTTTGGGGAAATCCTGGAAACGTTTTTCTGATCTTTTAGAATCTGGTCCAAAACTTTTGCTTGAAGACACTGTTCTTTTATTTCACTTTTTTCGAGGTCTTCAGAAAGATAATAAACAAATGCTGCATACTATGGCTAGAGGTTCTTTCTTTCGTATCCCTACTGATGAAGCTAAGGGGATCTTGAATAGAATCCTAGAAGCTGAGATGGATAATGCCCTCCATGATAAAACCTACGAAGCCGAAGTAGACACTCTGCCAAATTTTTCATCTACTTTAGCTATCCCAGGTTCTGAGCCAGAAAAGGAAGAAATTCTACCATCTGATTTCATGCTAGACATAGAATCCGATCTCTTTGCCGATTTTGGAAACATTTCAAACTACCATTCTATAGACCGACCCCAAAACGGCCAATTTAGCATTTGTTTACCAAGTGAACGTCAATTGAGAGAGCTTATCTCGGTTATGAGTAGCGAATGGTTAGAGGAGTCAGAGCTTTCCTCTGAAGTAATCCGAGTGGACACACCCTCTATAACTATACGCTGTGCTTATAATTCTGATCAATTTAACGCTCTCTATAATCCTGTTGTGGGGATCAATATTATGTCCGAAGCTTTTGCACTTAATTTATTTGGGAAACTTGTTTTAACCCCCACAACAAAGGTCATAAAGGAATCTTCGGGACGATTAGTCCCCAGTCTTGGAATTATTAATGTCCTACCCTTTATGGTAGAAGGCTCCATGGTTCATTTGAACTTTTATATCTTTGATATATGGGGTTTCGACCTACTGATTGGACAACCTTTTAGAAGACTCCTTTATAAAGGTCAAACTGGAAAGCTCCACATTACCTTGGGAAAGGATTTTAAACTTCCAATTACAATAACTCACTCCTTGAATAATAAGACCGAGCCATATCTTTTGCCTGATCCTATGGAGGAGGTAAAGGCTGCATCTCTAGAACTTTTAGATGATCCAGACTTAGAAGAGGAAGCCCCCTTCTTCACTGAAGAAGAGGCCGAACCTTCTGAACCTGAACCCTTAGATGAGTTTGCAGAAACACCTAGACCCCCCATAGAACTCAAAACTTTACCACCCGGTCTTACCTATGCTTTCCTAAACAATAATCCAGAGTTTCCTGTGATCGTTAGTAATAAACTCACTCAGGAGCAAACTCTGCAATTAATGACCATTCTTGAAAAACACCACTCTATTTTCGGCTACTCACTTCAAGATCTCACAGGAATCAGTCCTATGATTTGTACCCATCGTATTCCGACAGATCCTTCTGTTACACCCTCTCGAGAGCCTCAACGTAGACTTAACAACGCGATGAGAGAGGTAGTTAAAAAAGAAGTTATAAAGTTGCTGCATGCAGGGATTATATATCCTGTGCCGCATAGTGAGTGGGTAAGCCCTGTTCAAGTTGTGCCTAAAAAGGGAGGCATGACTGTTGTTACTAATGATAAGAATGAGCTAATTCCGCAACACACCGTCACTGGGTGGCGGATGTGCATAGACTATAGAAAACTTAATAAAGCCACGAAAAAGGATCATTTTCCTTTGCCTTTTATAGATGATATGCTTGAGCGGTTAGCAAAACACTCGTTTTTCTGTTTTCTAGATGGATATTCAGGGTACCACCAGATCCCGATCCATCCTGATGATCAAAGCAAAACCACTTTTACCTGTCCATACGGAACTTATGCTTATCATAGAATGTCTTTTGGGCTATGTAATGCACCAGCTTCTTTTCAAAGATGCATGATGTCTATATTTTCTGATATGATTGAAGAGATTATGGAAGTTTTCATGGATGATTTTTCTGTTCATGGAAAAACTTTTGATAATTGTCTTGAAAACTTAGATAAGGTTTTGCAAAGATGTGAAGAAAAGCACTTAATCCTTAATTGGGAAAAATATCATTTTATGGTTAGAGAAGGAATAGTGCTAGGACACCTAGTGTCTGAAAGAGGTATTGAGGTAGATAGAGCTAAAATTGAAGTAATTGAACAACTACCTCCACCTGTGAATATAAAAGGAATTCAAAGTTTTCTTGGCCATGCTGGTTTTTATCGCAGATTTATAAAAGACTTTTCATTTATTGCGAGACCACTTACTCTTTTGCTAGCCAAGGATGCTCCTTTCGAATTTGATGATGCATGTCTAAATTCTTTCAATTTATTAAAGCAAGCACTCATCTCTGCACCAATCATTCAACCCCCTGATTGGTCGTTGCCTTTTGAAATTATGTGTGATGCTAGTGATTATGCTGTGGGGGCAGTTTTGGGACAAACTAAAGATAAAAAGCATCATGCAATTGCTTATGCAAGTAAAACTTTGACAGGAGCTCAACTTAATTATGCAACCACTGAAAAAGAGCTTCTGGCTGTTGTTTTTGCCATTGATAAATTTAGATCTTATTTAGTTGGAGCTAAGATAATTGTTTACACTGATCATGCTGCACTAAAATATTTGCTCACTAAGAAAGATGCTAAACCTCGCTTAATCAGATGGATTTTATTACTCCAAGAATTTGACTTAGAAATAAAAGATAAAAAGGGAGTAGAAAATTCTGTTGCTGATCACTTGTCTAGAATGTACTTTAAGAATTCACAGGAACCCCCCATTAATGACTCACTCCGGGACGACATGCTTTACGGGATTAACAGATCTGACCCCTGGTATGCAGCTATTGTTAATTTTATGGTTTCAGGTTATGTACCACCCGGAGCAAACAAGAAGAAGGAGTTCTCACCCGGAGATAAGGTATTACTTTTTAATTCCAGGGTGAAGCTTTTCGGGCATGGAAAGCTCCGGAGCAAATGGGAAGGACCATTCAAGGTAATTCATTCATCATCCCACGGAGCTATCACACTTCAAAATGACGAAGGTACGTTATTCAAGGTAAATGGTCAACGTCTTAAATTATTTTTAGAGCCCAATAAAGAATTAGAAGAAATAGACGTGATCAATTTTTACCTTCCAATTAAAAATTAAAGCCCGACGCTTTTAATTTGACGTTTTTGGGCCAAGTATATATTTTTCGGGATAAAAACACGGTGAGAAACACGCTCGAGAAAGCAGGCTTGTAGAGGAGCCGGACACAGGGCGGGCGCCCTGAGGATGAGGGCGGGCGCCCTACCCCTGTCTCCCCTCGGCCCCAGACTTCTCCCATGCGATAACCTCGCCCGTTGCTATCTGGAAAATTTCGTCCTCGGTTTGTTTCGCAAACATGACGGCGGGAAGAGTCCCGACCATGCACGAGAGCAGTTTTTACCCCCTATATAAACAGACCCCTAACGTCAGCTTTTAGCACCAATTCATTCAAGCCTTCTCTCCTTCCTCAAATTAAATCTTGCTTAGTTCCTAGCTGCTCCAATGGCCGAGAAGTTCCACGTCGATTGGGAAGTCGTCCCCTACGACCTCAACAAGAAGCCCAAGGAGGATCCCGACGCCTACGCTCTCGTCCCGGCCAACACAGAGCGACAGCTAGAAGCCATGCCACCACGTCAACGCAGCTCTGCCCAATCCTACTTTGCTCGCCCAGTTCTTACCGCACCTACGCAGCCCCTATTGCTCGAAGGCTCGCCATCATCGTCGAAGGGGAAGGAGATCATCAAGGTACCAGCCAGAACAAAGATCCTGCCGCCAAAACCCAATGAGCGGATCATCGGAGTGAAGACCAACCGGAGCGGCGAGATCTCTAGTGTCCGCTATACCACGGAGGAGAGACCTTACTTCGAGGGTGTTAGGGCAGCTAAGGTCCGCTTCGTTCCTCCGAAGGAAGCACCCAAGCATGCTCTTAATGCTTTCGAGACACCTCCCAAGCGCCGCAGGACCATTGCAGATGTGGATGAGGAGCTACGGGTGATCAAGAACAGCATTATAGAAATTCAGAACTCCAATATCTCTATGGATCGGAGGACCTTCAACCATAACACTACGATCCTAAAGCTACGGGATGACCTTGCCGACGCCAACAAGAGGATCGATGAGTTAGAGCATAGTCTTAGGAGGCGTGAGCGTCGCTGAGCTATCTAGATTAGATCTTGGGGCTATATATGTCTTAGTTATTATTAGATTCGATTAGGTTCGCTTATAATCAGTTTAGATCTATTATATTCGGTTATTATTATTATTCGGTTGTAATAAATGCCTCAAGATTAATAAAGATTATTATTAGTATGTCTTGTGTGTCTCTACTTTACTTTTGTGCAAGAAAGCAGAAAACAAGTATGGGGGAGATTCCCTGACATGTCACACACACTTCGATCGCACCACTCCATGAACCAGGTACACACTTACACACTCACCTTAGTTTGTGCAGAATTTTATCTCTCTAAACATGATAAATTAAAAGGATAAAAATGCTTATAATCATGATCAATCTCACTCTGTGATATTTCCTGGAAACCTGCAATTATTAAAATTATTTCAAAACCCTGTGTTGCTAAAAGTCATTGTGGAATAAGAGATGGTAAGGGTATGAGTACCTTATTCTTAGTATCTTTATTGCTTGGAGAATTTGTTTTAAAAATCTCAAAATTATAGCTACCATCCTCAAGTTTTATATGCCTGCTAAACATGAAAATATTAATTAAAGCTATCTGCTTTGTATTGGTTTGTTCAAAACAAGTTAGACCCTTGTTGAGAGATTTATCATACTCCTAAGATCAAGACATTTTTATTCAGAAAGATTCACTCTTCTGAAGTATTATTGCGTTAGAGGCATGGGCTATGCAAAATTATGAATATATCGAGGAAATAAAAAGGAGCAAGTGCTCGATAACCTCGTGGAAAAAAATGGACAAGTGTCCGGCAGTAGAATTAGGGGTACCTCGGTATCCACCCAAAATGAAAAAAAATGAGATATGATAAAAATATGATGGAAAGAAAATGATAGCCCATGGTCCCTCTAAATAAGCAATATGCCAGTAAGAGTGACAAGTTTTTAATTTTCAAAATCTTTGATCTAAGAGTATGGCATTCTTCTCCTCGGATCCGGTTTTGACCATACAATAAATGCAAGGTATGTATGCTTAAAGAATTATTTTTGCAAAATCAAAACAGCCTCAGAGAGAAATATAAAAGATAATGAGTGACTATGAGAGCACCTATGAGGATAAAGGTATGCTAAGTTTTTCTTTTCAAAAATATGTAAAAACTCCAAGTGATAGGGATTAAGAAGAAGAAAGGCTCTTTACTCTGACCATATATTTCCCTGACTATAAGTGCACAGTAGATTTTTACAACACCCTGCAGGTATGAAAGAATGTTTCAACCCCAGATGTTTTATTAACCAACCTTTTCTCGAGGACGAGTAAAAGCCTAAGTATGGGGGTGTTTGTTGACGGTTCTTAAGTATCAATTATAACCATCAAATAAATAAAGAAAAGGACCTATATGCAAGCAACACCTAGAATTAGGGTTTGATCTAACAGAATTCCACGAGTTTTGCTGTTTATCTATTTCTGCAGGGGGTTATCAGGAAATACGGAAGAAAGGCCCACATGTCGGATTAATGACGGGATATTAACCGAACACGTAATTATCTTACATCTAGAAGATTCCAGAAGCCACGGGAACGAACGGGAGCCGTAACGGGCCAGGACACAGGGCGCCCGCCCTGTGCCCTAGGGCGCCCGCCCTGCCCCCGGGACCAATCAGGTCGAGTCTCGCGGATTATGCTCCACCGCCTTTGAGGATCAAGGAAAACCGTAGGATGAAGGTCGGTTTGATCCGACGGTCCAGATTCATCCAAAAGGGCTATATAAGCAAGGCCCCTGACCCCTGGTGGAGAAGACCCCAATTCATTATTCAGTTGCATATCTCTAGTTAGGGTTTAGAGAGAGAGGTTCCCTCTAGGGTTCCCACCTCTTAGGGCTTAGCATCCAATGTGAAAGTAGAATTAGTTCTACTAGATTGAGAGAGATAGAGTGGAGGTGTAGATCGGAGGAAGCCGGCCTGTCGGTGTCTACTCCGAGGTTGTACCTGCGGGAGCAAGTTCTTCTAACCCGAGGCTTGTTCTCAGGATTCTTCAGTATTTCGACTTCTAAATTCTAGTAAGTTCTTTGTTTTATTGTTCTTTGGTTTATGAGTTTACTTTGATCTCTTCGCGTAGAGTTTAGAGTAATCATCTCTAGCGTAAACGTGGTGTTTAAGCTAGGATACTCATAGATATCCCCTCGTCTAGCCGGACCGTGGTAGTAGCGAGGAACGTGACAATTCCGAGTTACCTTTGTATTCCATATCCCGTTAGCAGGATCGATAGGGTTTATAGGTGCGGGTTGAACATCCTTTGTGGTGTCTAGATTCCGTAAACCTCCCCAATAGAACAGTAGATCATCCTTACCAAGGTTAGAAGAAGAGTGCGGTTGTAGTCTTCTCTATACATCACTCACATCGAATCATAGTGGTTGTAGCCTAAAGGTTAGTAGTAATAGATTTGGTTAGTCAGATGCACTCTTTCTCCTAAAGGTAAAAATATAAATACGATACCCAGGATAACATCTCGGGTGAAGTGCTCACCGATATCCGTGCGCTTGCGGATCCTATTTCCTAATTGCGTTACCAAATATCAACAGCAGGACAATGTGCAGCACACCTTACTCGAGAAAAGCCAACCTCACTAGCTCAGCTTTATGAAGAAATCCAGAAGTACTGCAAGTCTGATGAAGATTACAGAAAAAGAATTGAGGAAGAAAACAGCTTCAGGAATCAAAACAAAGGCAGCAATTTTCATCCCCAAAAGCAAAACAATTATGAGCGAAGACACTTCAACCAAGTCAATCAAGTTGAAAATAGCAATTCAACTACTGAAACAAATTTTCAACCTCAAAATCAATACAACGTCCAGTACAACCAAAGGACATTCGAAAGAGGTGGCTTCAATTCAAGAGGAAGAGGAGGACGAGGAAGAGGAAGAATACCCTTAAGACCAGAAGACATGTATTGCATCGTTCATGGCAAAGGGGCTGGACACACATAAAAAATGTGTCCAAAAGTAAAGAAAAGCATCGAAGAAATACAAGAAGAAAACAAAATCTCAAGTCAATCGAAAGCTATCAACCATATGATTCAAGACCAACAAAACTCTTATTACCCAATCCAGTTTGGGCACTCCCAAGCAATGATCCCAGCCCCATCATCGTATAGCTATGGACCAGTAGCAATGTACGACCCAAATCAATGGAGGCAAAATCGACAAACAAATTTTCAAATTCAGCCCGAATCCTCTGTGGCAAACAACAATCTACAAGGAAACAACAAACAAGACAACTCACCATCAACCTCAATGGCAAGCAAAGGGAGAATCATGACAATCATTGGAGGAAACAATATTGATCATGAAAACAACAATCAAAAGAAGAATTACTTCCGAAGAGTAAACTCTATCTCAACAGAGGGCCCATACAAAAAGACAAGATGGTCTCATCTACCAATCACATTCTCAGAAAAAGACTTGCAACTAAAAGACTATCCACACATGGATGCAATGGTAGTCGAAGCAAATATTGATGGTTAGGCTGTCTCAAAAATTCTAGTTGACGGTGGAAGTTCGGCAGACATTATATTCACAACAACAATCGATGCCATGAAAATTGATCGCAAACTTTTAGGAAGAGCTAAACACCCACTCTATGGCTTCGGTGGGAAGCCAATTCACTCAATAGGAAGAATAATTCTTTCTGTATCTTTTGGAACAGTAAACAATGCAAGAACAGAGCAAATTGCATTTGATGTGGTGGACATCCATTATCCCTACAACGCACTTTTTGGAAGGGGAACTCTGAATGCATTTGAATCAGTAATAAGCTACTCTTACTTATGTATGAAGATGCCTGCAATAAATGGAGTTATCACAGTTCATGGAGATCAAACTGAAGCAAGAAACATTGAAAAAGAATACACTCCCGGTCGAAAAAATGTTCATACGATCAAAGAAGAAGAGAAGGAAGAAACAGAAAATGCGAAGCCACAAGCAAAAGCTCAAGCTATCGAAGAAACAAAAAAGTGGCTCTGGACTTGTTAGTCCCAGACAAACAAGTAATCATAGGAACAAGACTTTCTCAAGAAGAAGAAAATAGACTCATAGAATTTCTTTGAATCAACAAAGATGTCTTTGCATGGACGTCCAATGATTTAGGAGGAGTGAACAGAGATATAATTGAGCACAAACTCGACATCAACCCAAATTTTAGACCCAAAAAGCAGAAATTGAGAAAGTTAGCTGAAGACAGAATACAAGCTGCAAAAGCTGAAGTCCAAAGATTGCTAGATGCTAAAGTCATAAGAGAGGTCCAATTCACAACTTGGCTAGCAAATATTGTCATGGTCAAGAAAAAGAACGGAAAATGGCGAATGTGTATCGATTTTACAGATCTTAACATAGCATGCCCAAAAGACAATTTTTCACTACCAAGAATTGACACACTAATCGATCAAGCAGCTAGAAGTGAAATGCTAAGTTTCCTAGATTGTTTCTCAGGATCTCATCAAATTTGGATGAGAAAAGAAGATGAAGAATTTACAAGTTTCATCACACCATTTGGAACATACTGCTTTGTAAGAATGGCAGAGGGGCTTCGCAATGCAGGCACAACATTCGTCAGGATGACTTCAATAGTGTTAAAAAGTCAGATTGGCAAAAATTTGCTAGCTTATGTCGATGACATAGTTGTCAAGAGCAAGAAAAGACAAGATCATATTCAAGACCTTCAAGAAACATTCACAAATTTGAGAAAAGGCAATTTGAAATTAAACCCCGAGAAATGTACCTTCGGAGTTCAGAAAGGAAAAATCTTAGGCTGCATTGTATCAGCAAAAGGGGTAGATCCAAACCCAGACAAAGTTCAAGCAATTTTGAACATGAGAATTCCTGAAAACATAAAAGATGTTCAAAAATTGGCTGGAAGACTTGCAGCTCTAAACAGATTCATCTCAAAATCAGCAGAACGAAGCCTACCAACATTTTAGGCCCTCAAAGGATCCAAAAGAGACTTCGTCTGGGGACCTTCGCAGCAACATGCATTTGAAGAAATAAAAAATATCTACTACAACCAAACACATTGATTTCACCAACACTAGGATCAGATTTGCTATTATATGTCTCAGCTACAGAAACAACAGTAAGTGCAGTATTAGTCCAAGAACAAGAAACAAAATATTCAAAACAACAAGTACCAGTCTACTATGTTTCAGAAGCATTATCTGGATCAAAATCATACTACTCCGAGATTGAGAAAATCACATATACAGTTTTAACAGCATCAAGAAAGTTGAAGCACTACTTTCAGTCCCACAAAATCAGAGTTCTCACAAATTACCCTATGAAAGAAGTATTACAAAGCTGCCGAATAACAGGAAGACTTGGAAAATGGGCAGCAGAATTATCACAACACTTCATAGAGTTTGAAAAAAGAACATCAATAAAATCTCAAGTTCTAGCAGACTTCATAGCAGATTGGACACCTTCCCAAAGTTCAAGCAAAGAAAAAGCACAACCAGAATGGACAATATATTGCGATGGTGCATGGGGCTTCGCAGGGGCTGGAGCAGCTGCAATAATTACGTCGCCTTCAGGCATAAAGATGAAATATGCCGCAAGACTAGAATTTCAATGTGCAAACAACATAGCAGAATACGAAGCCGTTTTACTGGGACTTCGCAAAGCAAAAGCAATGGAAATCCAAAGATTGGTAATCAAAACAGATTCACAAATTGTAGCAGGACACATTAAAAAAGACTACAAAGCAAGAGACCCAGAATTAGCAAGATACTTACAATTCCTCAGAGATCAAGAAAAACATTTTGAAGGTTTCACAGTCAAAAACATCTCAAGAAATAACAATTCAGATGCTGACGAATTAGCAAAAGCTGCAACACAAAATGCAAACCTCCCTCAAGATGTTTTCTATCAAATCTTGAACCAAGCATCCGTCAAAGAAGTACAAGTTACCCCCAGAGAGGTCCATATAATACAAAGTGAAGATTGGAGAGCCCCAATCATGGCTTACCTTCGCGGGCACTATGAGCCTGAAAATGAAGTCAATGACATAAGAATGAAGCAAAGAACAAGAAATTACAAGATCATCAACAATCAGTTATACAAACAAAGAATATGTGCACCGTTACTCAAATGTATATCAACAGAAGAAGGAAAGAAATTATTATTAGAAATACATGAAGGAATTTGCGGCACACATCCCGGAGCAAGAACAATGTCAGGAAAAGCATTTCGTCAGGGATTTTATTGGCCATCAGCCCAAAATGACAGTAAAGAAATTGTCAAATCTTACCATAATTGCCAAATGTCTGCAAGCAAGACAAAGGCTCCAGCAACAAATTTACAAACAATAGAACCAACTTGACCATTGGCAAGATGGGGAATCGACATCATTGGAAAATTGTCTGCAGCACAAGGAAACCTTCAATATGCAGTAGTAGTAGTGGAATATTTCACTAAATGGATCGAAGCTAAACCAGTGGCAAACGTGTCATCATTCACAATGAAGAAATTTCTTTGGCAAAACATCATTTGTCGCTTCGGAGTTCTAAGGCACATAACAGTAGATAATGGAACTCAATTTGACAGCCAAAATTTCAGAGAATATTGTGACAGCTTGGGAATTCAACTATGCTTTGCATCAGTGAAACACCCGCAATCAAATGGTGCAGTTGAACGAGCAAATAGAATCATATGCACAGGAATATCAAAATGCCTAGTGGGGCTGCCTAAAGGCAAATGGGTGGATGAGTTACCTAAAGTTGTATGGGCACACAACACAACAGTTTCAAGATCAACAAACTTTACCCCCTTCAAATTACTTTATGGAGAAGAAGTAATGAGGCCTGAAGAGATACAATTTCAAGGCCCAAGAATAAATATCGAAATAACAGATGAAGACCAACATATAACAAGCAAAGATCTGCTAGAGGAAGAAAGAATGAAAGCGATCCAGAATCTTGAGAAATATCAGAAGGAAACAAAAAGTTGGTACAATAAGAAAGTTAAACCAAGACAATTAACACCAGGAGATTTCATCTTGAAAAGAAAAAGAAATGAAGATGCAGTCGGAAAGTTCCAGCAAAATAGGAAGGACCATATCTCATCATAAGGACTAACAAGCCAGGAGCATTTCATCTAGCAGACATGAATGGGAAGCAAATTGATCACACATTCAACATGGAGCATTTCATCTAGCAACATGAATGGGAAGCAAATTGATCACACATTCAACATTCAAGACCTACGAAGATACTACCCTTAGATTTTATTTTCATTATTGTACAGAATAGATTAGTTTTACATTTCCAAAAATTTCAATTCAAATGTAAACGAGCTGCACTCTTTTTCCACTCAGGGGAAACCCTTCACAGGGTGAGTGGTTTTTTTAATGAGGCAGTCTCTATTGTAAATTCTCATCAAAGTATAAATGAGAAAACTAGTTCCCCTAAAAAATAATCCGATCAAAGGCTGAAGAGTATACTTCAAATATACTCATGCATCGGCAAAAGCAACCAAAAGTAGGTAGCATCATTATTCGAACAAGCAAACAATGATGCTAACCTATCAGAATATTTCAAATTCACTAAGGTGAATTTCGACTTCAAAAAAGAAGTCCGCATGTTATCTTCACCAAAAAGAGCGAATGAATTCACTAAGGTGAATTTCGACTTCAAAAAAGAAGTCTGCATGTTATCTTCGCCAAAAAGAGCGAATGAATTCACTAAGGTGAACTTCGACTTCAAAAAAGTAGTCTGCATGTTAATGAATACTTCAAATTTACTATGGTGAATTTCGACTTCAAAAAAGAAGTCCGCATATTACTTTTGCCAAAAAGAGCGAATGAACATTTCGAATTCACTAAAGTGAATTTTGATTTCAAAAATAAAGTCCGCATATTACTTTCATAAAAAAGAGAGAGAGAGTGAATGAAAATTTCAAATTTACCAAAAAAAATTTTTTTGACTTAAAAAAATCCGCATGTTATCTTCGCTAGAAATACGAAGTCAATTCATCGTCTTCACTTAAAAAGTAAGGGGACGGTGTTTTCAAATTCACCTAAAGTGAAATTTGATTATGCAAAATACGAAGTCAATTCATCGTCTTCGCTTAAAAAGTAAGGGGACGGTGTTTTCAAATTCACCTAAAGTGAAATTTGATTCTGCAAAATACGAAGTCAATTCATCGTCTTCGCTTAAAAAGTAAGGGGACGGTGTTTTCAAATTCACCTAAAGTGAAATTTGATACTACAAATACGAAGTCAATTCATCGTCTTCGCTTAAAAAGTAAGGGGACGGCGTTTTCAAATTCACCTAAAGTGAAATTTGATTACATAGAGTGCGAAGTCATTTCATCGTTTTCGCTTAAAAAGTAAAGGGACGATGTTTTCAAATTTACTTAAAATGAAATTTGATTACATAGAGTGCGAAGTCAATTCATCGACTTCGCATAAAGAAAGGATACATCACCCACTTCACTTAACAAATCAAATTACATAAAAATGTCTACACAAACACATACATAAAAACATTTTATTCTATCAACAAAATACATATCAAATATTTTCTGAAGCAACAATAGCTGCTGCTTCATCAATCAAATCTTCAACAACTTTATCTAAAACATGAACACAAAGATAGTCTTTGGAAATATAGCTCGGCGAAGCACTTGAACACGAAGACTGAAAACACGCAAGTGAAATTCCATCAAAATTTACTTTCCAAATATCTCCACACCACAATAAAAGAACAAATACCTGAGAAAATTTGCTGCAATCAACAACACGAGGCAAAGATCTTTCATTCTCAGCAATCGAGAAATCAGTCTCAAATTCTAGAAACAAGTACATTTCATCAGAGAAATATACAAAAAAAACAACAACACACAAAAACAGCAAAATTTGTGTTTGCTTACGTTTCACAAACACATCAAAAGAAGGTTTTTCTTCTTCAGTAGCAAACTCCAACCATAAAGTAGGCTCAGCAACAAAATTACTTTTACACATTAACAAGGGCATAACCATAACTCCATCTTGTCCAAAGTTCAACATTTACAAAATATGTTAAAAACTTTCAAAACCTCACCCCTCGAAGCTAGAATCTAAACTACGACAAACTAAAGTACATGATCTCGAGCATCATCATCCCTCGCCCTCTCTTGTTCAAGTCTCTCTTGTCTTCGCTCTGCCTCAACATCAGAAGCAAGTCTCTTCTCAAGCTGCTACAAAACAAAATAAAACAATAGATAAGAAAAAAAGGAAAAAACATCGAATCAAAATAAAACATAAGATAACATACTTTTTCTATCTTTTGTTTGGCCTTCATGAAGGCATGCTCCCTTCCACCTTGATTCCAATACTCATGAAAATACTTCTTGCAAAGCATTTGAGTACGAATAGAAACTTGGTTAAGAGTTTCCACTAACGGAAATCTATAGCTTTTGTCATATAATTTTTCATACAAGGGATCATTGGCCTCCTTCATCAAGTGAAAAATAGCCCGACTTGAATACATACAACTCAGATCAGCAGAAGTTTGTAAAACAGTAGGGAAATCTTCATACTGGCGACAAAGCCAAGCAAAGAATGGATCAAATTCTCCAACTTCCCAGCAAGGATCTTCTGGCTTCGCACCAAATTTGTTATAGCAATTCTTGCGAAGTTCCCACAAGCGATTGCACTTGTTATGAAAATTCTGATCCTTTTCAAGAGATTTTCTCAAGATAATTCTTCTCTCTCACAACTTTATCAAGATCTTTCTTCAAATTATCAAACTCTTCAGTCTTCGTTTCAAGTTCAGTCCCAACTGAAATACATCTAGATTCCATATTATGAAGAGCCTCAACTGTTTCAACTCTTTCTTTTTCCTTAGCAGCAAGTTGATATTTCAGAGAATTAATTTCTTCAACCAAACTTTTTTCACGAAGTGCAGCATTTTTTGCTTCATCTTCAATAGACTTACGCAAACTCCTTTGCAGCAGTGCATTCTACATACGAAGTCAAAAAACAAAATAACAAATTCAAACAATAAATATAAAAATAAAATTTTACGCAAAAAAGATAAGCAGACAAAATAAACTAACCTTATAAATCATGGAAACACTGGCATCCGCCAATTCAAGCGAAGATTTGCCAACAAGTTCAGCCTCCGCATCAAGAACTGCGAAGGCATCATCAATGCACTTTGACAACTTTAATTCTGGTTTCTTCGGCATAATGCGAAGTTTGTCCAAACCAATTCCAACAAATTTGAAAGTATCTAAATTTACACCTTGAGCCTGGCAGTATTCCATGCAACGTTTATAAGCTTCAAGATTTACACCATCAGGAACTTTTCCAAAACTTCAGCCAGAGTTGCAGGTTCTTGGGCAACTTCTTTCATCTTGCCAATATCAATAGTTGTTTCCCTTTGGGAAGAAGAATCAGGGAAAAATTTCTCTACGAAGACAAACAACAAGAGTTAAAAAAATTATTATTTACGCGAAGTAAGAAAAATCACCTGTGGAAACACCCTTTTCAAGCTGAAAAGACACCCTCTCACCAGTAATCACATTAATGGTAGATTCAGATAAACGAGAAACTCGATCTTGTTCAGCTTCTTCATCATGAACTTCATCATCAGATTCATCAAAATCAAGGGCGACAATAGTGGTACCCTTAATTTTTTGTGCCTTCGCACCAGAAATAGCAACATCAGGAACAATTTTCTCAGCACCAACTGCAGAATCTTGATTTACTGGCAAAACATTCTCCAAAACTTCATAACCCAAATTAGCACCTCCAGGCAAAATTACAGCTTCAACTTCATCAAAATTTCCTGGATTGTCCCGGGGAGTTTCAACAGAAAACCTTTGCGAGGATGGCCTAACAGTCTCCTGCGAAGCCAACACCTCATCTTCTTCTTGCAAACCACCAACACTGGCGGCAACAGTAACCGGGGAAGAAACAGAATTAATTTGATCTGAAGCAATATCTTCGCCAACATTTTGTTGAGATGAAGTCAAAATAGCTTCAGCAAAATCGCCATGGGAAATATTGGCCTTCAAATTCTGAAAATAGTTATCAAGCGGAGTCAACATAGGCGGAGTCAACCCACTAGAATAAAAAACTAAGCTAAACATTCTCACCTCATCATCACAAGCGATTTTCTTCAAAGTCTCATCAACAAAATTTTTCTGACAATTCAGAATCAGACAAATCAGCAGTCTTCGCTTTCTTCTTTGAAATTTTCTTGGTAAGCGGAGGTCCACCCCTCTTTTTCCTAGTAACATTTTCAATACTAGGCTTCGCACTTCTGGCATAGGCAGGAGGCGACCTCTCTCCATATTCAATCTGAGCAATTTCAAAAACTCTGTTTAATCTTTTATAATCCGAACCAAGAATTTTATCCATCAAATCTTTTTCTTTCTTCAAAAAATTTCCAAGAATTTCAACAGCTTTAATTTCAACAGCAGAAACAAATTCCTTATCTTCGCTACTTCTTTGGACGAAAAACTTCATTATCTGGGAAAATATAAGTTTTCCCTCTGATCACCTTTTCGTGAAATCAAACAAAGCTCCAACATTTTTTCAGAGGCCAAATACGGGCAGCAATATACTCTTCGCAAAGATCACGAGCACTTTGCAGACTTGCAACAAGCTTATACAACTTCTCGCAAGATTTGGAATTTCTTGAACTTTGAAATTCAGGTTTACACTCAAAAATGTTCTTGTGCATCCTTGCAGCCAAAGGGTACTTTCTAACAACTTTGTTAGCTTGATTCTTTTCTTCGACCAAAGAAACTTTATGATAAAACCAATACCGATACCAGTTTTCAACCCACTTATTTTTTGAAGCAGGTGCAATCTGTTTAGCACCACGAGCTGGCTTAAAACTGCAGCATCCAAAATATTTGACAATATTTTTACCATCAACCATTTTACTACAAAATTGTGTATGCATCTCATGTATAGAACAAAAAGCCCCAATGTCCATATTTCCTCTTTGAGATTTTACTGCCCAAATAAAAAGAGCGATCTTCGCTATGCCATTTGGAGTCAAATGATGCATCTCAATATTATAAGCCTTCAGAATTTCTTCAACAAAATCTTGACACGGCATGCGAAGGCCAGCAGCAAAGTAATCGCGAAACACAACACATTCATCAGGTTCTGGCCTAGGAATTGTTTCATTCTGCGAAGGCAATCTAACATCAGCTTTTTCAAGCATTCTATTTTTTATCATCCACTGCAATTCAGACTCGTCAAACAAAGATTTGCCAAAATTCAGAGACTTCGTATCATCACCAACAAGCTCCGACTCTGATGCAGAAACATTAGACAAATCTTCACCAGAAACAAAGTACTCAGATTTAGCTGGTGAATTTTCAGAAAAATTCTTCTCTATGTCTGACATCTATAAAAATATATATAAATATAAATATATTCAAAACAAAACATAAACAAAAATAAGCATATGAAAATACAAACCAAAAAAATTAAAAAATATTATCCTCAAAATTTTACCTTCGCAATAAAAGAAGGAAGACAGAATAAAGTGACTTCGCCGAAAATCAACTTCGCGGAAACTTAAAATAGCAACAGCACCCCCCGTCTTCGATCGCGTACCGTGAAGAAGGGAACATAGTGTAGTATATATAGGTGTCTTCGAAAAACAACCGTTAAAAACACTTTTCATAGTTAACGGTCAAAAACGGCCAACTCCAAAGTTCGGGACGGTGTTTTTTGTGACTTCGCCTTATTAAATTCAAAATTCATGAATTTCAGACCTTTGGAGTAGGCCTTCATTCGCGAGGGGCTACTGTTGGGAAATTTACTTCGCCCAAAAAACTGAAGCCCAAACTTTGGAGTATGAAAATATATAAAGTTTTCTAATAAAATTTACTTGCAGGAAAAAGTATAGCGAAGAATATATTTCGACTTCGTCGATCAACTTTCGACGATCAACTTCATCTGACAACTTCGTTGTTCAACTTTCGACGATCAACTTCGCCTGATGACTTCGTTGTTCAACTTTCGACGATCAACTTCGCTTGACGACTTCGTCTTTCAACTTTCGACGATCAACTTCGCCTGACGACTTCGTCGTTCAACTTTTGACGATCAACTTCGCCTGACGACTTCATCGATCAACTTTCGATGATCAACTTCGCCTGACGACTTCGTCGTTCAACTTTTGACGATCAACTTCGCCTGACGACTTCGTCGATCAACTTTTCACGATCAACTTCATCTGACGACTTCATCGACATAAAGTTGACTTCGCTGTATGGAGAAGTAAACAAGAAAAAGAAGTCTGAATCCAGGGGAAATGACTACTTCGCCCTTATGTAAAATAAAGAACGTAAATATTTAGGTTGGGGGCAAAAAAGTCATTTTATGTAAAATACGAAGACTAGGACCCTATAAATACCCCCTCTGACATGTATGGAAAAATCATGGAATAAAGACAACTTTGCTCTCAACTTTGTCTTGTCTGAAATTTTTCGATGATTGTGTGAATTGTGTCTTTTGACTTGAACTTTTCACCCAACAGCTTGCGCCCAAAAGGTTGACTTTATTTCCGCTCTATGCCGCCGGTGTCAGGTGGATTTCGTGCCTGATGTCCTGGTTCACAAGATCTAGACGTGACTTGAGACCATCTTTCATCTTAGTCTTGATGTCAAGCAGGACCCTGATCGTGCTCTCGAAGACATTCTTCTCCAGGTGCATGCAGTCGATGGCATGGGGTGTATCTAGCTCCTTTCAGTATGACAGGAACTTGAAAAAACATGACTGCTTCTTGAATGGAACGAGGGCAGGGGTAGGCTCTGCTTCTTTCTCGGCCGCATCCCACTTTCCCTTCTTCCCTGGCTTTTTCGACCTATCTTCCTCCTCTTTCTTCTTCTTTCTGAACTCAACGTTTATGCCCGTCACCATGTCAAACACCTTTTGCCTGTACCCCGTCCTTTTCGGCTCAGTTTGAGGCTCATCCTGGTTGTCGAAGTACGGATTCATCGAAGGATGCCAATACCTGTGCATCTTGGGGAGGCATCGCCTATGCCTCATGTACACCATCTTCTTGGATGCACTAAGGTAAGTATAGCAGGTACCATCAATGAAAACTACGTAACCGGTCTTCCCTTTAATCTACCCCGATAGTGAAAAAAGACCAGGGTAATCGGTGATGGTGACTAAGATGATGGCTTTTAGAGTGAACTCCTTCTTTAGGGACGCATCCATCATCTTGACCCCTTCCTCCCATAGTTTCTGCATGTCCTCCATCAATGGCTCTAGGAACACATCTATATCATTGCCTGGCAGCCTCGGTCCTAAAATAAGCATGGTTAGTAGAAGATACCTGCGCTTCTGACATAGGTGCGGAGGTAGGTTGTAGATGGTGAGGGTGACCGGCCAGGTGCTGTGTGAGCTATTGAGGTCACCGAAGGGATTCAACCCGTCGGTACTCAGCGTGAACCTGACGTTCCTGGCCTCGTCCCCAAACTCCAGGAACTTAGCGTTGAAAAGCTTCCACTGCTTGCCATCGGAGGGATGTCGCAGCTTGTCATCGTCCTTCTTATTACGTTCAGCTGATGCATGCTAGGACATGAGCTTGGCATCCTCTGGGTTCTCGAATGGTGCACGCAACCAATCGATGATGGGCAGGTACCACACCTACAGGGTAGGACTTTTCCTCTGTGTGTAACCTTCTTCTTCGTCATCCTCAGGAGGCGACTACTTCTTGGCCGTCTTCTTCTTCGGCCCTCTTGAGGGTCCCTCCTCATCATCCACGTGACAACCGGCATTCTTCTTGTACCGACTCGTGCCGTAGTGCAGATAGCTCTATAAATTCTCATACTTGCCCCGATATAGAATACAATGGTTAGGACATGCATAGAACTTTTTAAGCTTCATCGCCACTGGTCGGATCAGCTTCTTTGCCCGATAGGTATTGGCGGGCACCTTGTTACCCTCTGGGTACGTGTCACCAAGGATACATAACAGGTCGTTGAAGCTAGTGTCGGTCCACCCGTGGCAAGCCTTCAGCATTAGCAACTGGAGGTTGAAACACAGCGCCGTCCAATGCTTTGGACATTTGCCGCTGTCCTTGTAGAGGGGATCAATTGTTGCCTGCATCATCTCTCTAAAATTCTCAAGCCACTTCGGATTCCCAAATAGAATATCATCATGGTTGAGACGGTTAGCAACCACCTCAAGAAGCTCCACATCCTTAGGCAGCAAAGTATCAACTGGGTCACCATCCCCACCACCATCGTCGCCTCCCATGTCTTGGAGCAGATCACTCATCGTGATGTACTCACGACTCGCATTATCATCGTTGCTGGCAGCTGCTGCTCCTGCTAAGGGTTGTTGTCCTCCGTCATTCATCGTAGCTGTCGATGTCATCGACGAGGAGGTTCCTCCAGGTGCATCGGCGACACTTGGATCTTTTTTGCCGTGATACTTTCACATAGTGTACTTCGGATCCTTGATGAAACCATGCCGTAACAAGTGAGATTTCACCATGTTATTTTCCTGGGCAAGCCAATTCTTGCAGTCATTGCACGGACAAATCATGCGATCTCGACCCAGACTCAGACGATGCTTTTGCGCAAAGGGGAGGAACTTCTTCCTCACATTTTCTAGGAAAGACAGATCTAGCCTAGATGCCTTGTACATCCAATCGTCCCTGTCCATGACCGGGACCTTGCAAACGCAACAAAAAGTCATATTAGCAGAGCGGTATAAGAAAAATACATCAGAGTAGCTCTAGATCTGTTATTCTCTCTCCTCTATTTAGATCTAGATCTAGATCTAGTGAAAAAGCACCTAAATCATGTAAAAGAGATAAAAATAAGAGTTGGAGAGTAAGAATCAACCTCTTGCGGTGCCCCTCTTCACCAAATCCAAGGGCAAAACCTTCCCCCCTAAAATGGCCACTTTTAGGGTTTTGAGGTCAAAACCCTAAAAAATGGAGGTGAAGCCACGGGGGAAGAAGGGGGCTGGCTACTGTTTTATAGGTACGGACTTAACCGAGGCGAGCACCTTAAAGAAACCGCCTCGGTTAATCGTATATTGATCGAGGCAGTTGTATTAAGCCAACCGCCTCGGTTAATTGAATAACTAAGGCAGTCATGTTAGGCTAACTGCCTCGGTTAATAGGAATTAACTGAGGTGGTTAAGTTAGCCCGCCCGCCTCGGATATCCTATTAATGGAGGTAGTTGCCGGCCAAGCAGACCAGCCTCGGCCGACCTCGATTAACTGAGGCGGTTTGCTAGCCACCTGCTTCGGTAAAGATTTGCCAAACGCCTCCCAAAAAATTTTTTGTTATCGTGAACTAATGTGGTACTATTATTATGTCACTTAGAATGGGCCAAGACTAGCATGGGTGAAAGCCCTAGTTTGGTTTTGGATAATTGATGAAACCTAGCACTAACCTTTGTCATGAGTGATGATATGAGCTAGGTTGGTGCAATCCTAGTGATTGAGCAAGATGAAGTCCATGGAGATGGAAATGGACATGTGTTGATGATGATCAAGCTCAACTTGGAAAAGAAGAATGAGAAAAACAAAAACCAAGATGATCAAGGCAAAGGTATAAGATAGGTTTTTGTTTTGCACTCAAGACACCATAGAGTGTGTGAGTGACTTAGGATCGATAGCCGTACTATAAAGAGTGGAAATCTTTAGCTAAACGGTTTATCGAGTGCCACTAGGTGACATGATTCTTGCATATGCATTTAGGAACCTAGTGTGCTAACTTTGACCCTTGTAAAATGCTAACACACGTGCACACAAGTTCTACACTTTGTGGTTAGCAAGTTGGAAGCAAGGGTGAAGTGGTTGTGGACTTAGAAAAAGAAAAGGAGGAGACAATCCACGACTAGACACTGGCCGCGGGGTGACCAGGTTCACCACGGGCGCGTTTGGTCATTTTTAGCTGAGCAGCACAGCTGGATGAGGCGTGGGGTTGAGACCAAATGCTAGGGCTAGACTGACCTGCGCGTCCGGTCACTTATTGAAAGGCGACGAGATCACGCGATCGAACGGGCAGGAGGAGCGTCAGGTGATAGCTGACGTACACTAATGTCAGCCTTGCCTACGTGCGTAGAGAAGAGGAGCAGGGATCGGACGTTGGGGCACGTCAGGTCATGCCCGACCTGACGCGTCCAGTCACTATTTTCATGCTCCGAGAGCTTACTAGAAATGATCGGACGCTGAAGGGATGAGCATCAGGTGGCGTGAGCTATGTGTCCGATCATCACTTGACTTGCGCGTAGGTTGGCGGGTAATGGTCAAATTTGAATCATGTGACATGGCGAGCGTTGAGTGGCTTAGGGTTTCGACTAGAAGCTGGACCAGTGCATCCAACCATCCTGACTGGCACGTCCGATCATCTCGCAGAAAACCCCTCCTTAACTCTAACAGCTCTATTCATTTGGGGACATCTATAAATGGTGTTTGGTTGGCTCCAAGTGATCTCTCTTGGCACTTTGACATACTTTACATCCTTGTGAGCCTAAGCAAACACCTCCCACTTATCTCCATCATTGATTCATCATCAAAGTGAGATTGGGAGTGATTCCAAGTGCATTTGCTTGAGTGATTGTATCTAGTGGCACTTGGGGATCATTGTGGCTGTGGAGTTCTGTTACTCTTGGTGGTTGCCGCCACCTAGATGGCTTGGAGCAGTGGAGGAGCTTCGACATTGTAACACCCCGGGTGTTACGAGCTTGTTTAGCATCGCAATTAAGATAAAAAAGAAATAGTAAACAAATATTGGTGGTTAATTGGTTTACTTGAAAACATGCTCATGAAACCTTAATTAGTAAAATAGAACGATAGGTTGTTTTAATCATTTGGCTTGAAAGGCAATTTTTATAACAAAAATAAAAACGTAACTTGGGTTTTGCGCTTAAGTAAAGTTTATGCGCGAGTTGCGTAGATGGAAGTGCAACCTTCTTGTTGGGGAATAAATATTGTTAGCTAGAGTTTTGCTAGCTCCGAAAATCAATTTCAAAATTCAGTTCTACCTTAACTCTAGATCTCGTTCAGGACCGAGAGAAGTAATGACGATGTCTTATTGACATTTGATTCCCAACCAAAATGCTTAGGAAATAATATCAAGTTTTCCATAGTTGGTTGCAGGCTTGTTGGGTGCCTCAGCACTCTTGTAATTTTTGCTCAATAATCCTAGCTTGGGTTTTGCTCGGCTCGGTCCGCGCTCTGGGAGTGACGTTGGTAGTGCTTGGTTGGCATAGCTCTAACTCTGCGCCTGGCCCTCTCTAGTGCTGAAGGCTGTTCCTCTACCAAGGCACTTGTACCGGCTTTGGGTTAGGGGAGTTAGTGCATCCTTAACCTACCGATCAATTGTTTTTGACTCACTTTAGGATTCATGCTGGACTTGGTCCCGGCTGTCGATCTTGGGGTGCGCGCTTAGCGGCGGGTGGAGGTCGGCCTGTTGTCCTCGTCATAGCAAGCTTTGTGGGCTCAGAGCAGCCGACCTTGTCCCTGGTCACCGCGCCAGCGGGCGCTGGGTGGAGCAGGGGTCTCCTCGTGGTGAAGACGACTTTTTACAGGGTCCTTAGTGCATAGCTTGTCTCTGGTGTAACAGTGTTTGGTCGGTCGCGTTATTACTTGCGTAGCGGTGGACCTTTCTACAAAAAGGGCAGGTGCGCGCGCGGGCTCCCTGCTTGGGCCGGACCTCTGGGCTGCTGGTGGGCCGGCCTAATGGCGTGTAACACCCAAATTTTAGAAATAATGAATTTTGAATAAATTAGATAACAAATAATGGCAAAATTAAAATAATAAAATATATTTGGTGTTGCATTCATGCTGTTGCATTTATTTTGTTATGTGGTGTGGATTTGTTTTATTTTATTTTGGATTAGAAAATTTACTTGATATATTTTTGGAAGCAAGTAAATAAAGAAAAGAAGAAAAAAAAGAGAAGAAATACTTACCCGGCGGCCCGATGGCCATTGGGCCGAGGCCTGCCTATTCTCGCGCGGCCCAGTCGGCCGAGACCGCAGCTCGCGCGGCCCAAGCCAGCCCAGCGCCGCAGCAACTCTCTTCCTCCTCTTTTCTTCCGCTGACAAGTGGGGCCTCCTTGTCATAACCGTCTTCTTCCCGTGTTCGACGAGGACTCCAACCGGAGCATAACCGCCGCCTTCCCTATTTTGGTTTCCGGGATTTTCGAACCGAACAAGGCCTCTTGAGGTTATAAATAGGAAGAGGAGATCCTCTAGTTTCCGTTTTTTATCTAAAACGCAAGCTCCATCACGTGAAATCGAGCCCTAGGGTTAGGGTGGTGCCGGCGGGTTTTGGCGGGCGCGGGTGAGGCTTTCGGGTGGACCGGAGGCAAAATCTTTCGCTTGGGTGAGTTTATTTTCTTCTCCTCTTACTTCCCATGCTTTCAATTGGCGTTTTGGCGAGGTATATCGAAGAATTGAAAGCTTGCCGTGGCCGGCAATGGCGCCATCGTTCTCGAGTAGCCGCGCGCCATGTTAGGTCCACTATAGCCGGTTTTTATCGGGTAGTTGAGTTCGCGTGGAGCTTCTCCACCGTTTGGACAAGTCGCGGGTTGAATGGTGGCTTTGAGGGGGAGAGTCACCAACGCCGGCCATGGAAGAGGGCCGGTCGGGTTTGGGGAAGAAGGGATGGAGGTGTACTGTGTGTTGCTGGTGATCGTGAACCGTCCGATTCGAAATCGACGATCCAGATTAGAAGATACCCCTTCGCGGGTAGTTTTTCTAAAGAGACCCTCGGTTCTTTTGAAATCAACCCGCAGTCCTTAGCGTAGTTCTGGAAATACGTTTTCGCGTTGTGAAGGCGTATTCTTTTCCGGTTTATTCAAAAATACGTTTTCAGGAAATTACAGTTTTGCCACTGGAACTGTTTTGGTCATAAAAACTTCGTTTTAACTCCGATTTGATCCGTTCAAGTTGCGTTAGGTTCGTATTTGCGAACTCTACATGTTAGTATAGTTGTACAGTTAGTTTTGATAATTTATTTTTCGAGTTTATAATTAAATATTTATTTATCTATAGGAAATCTTAGAAAATTCATAACTTTTACGTTTTAATTCCGATTTTGGTGATCTTTGCGTCTGTGTGATCGTAGAAACGTGTAGAAGAGTTTTATAAACTTTTATTACTGTTTTGTTACTATTGGTGTACTGTTCTAATTATATCTCTTTGTTTGCTTCGTATATGTTTGATGGGATGCATGTATGTTGTTGATTGATGATCGAGTATAGAAGGTGAGCAGTATTTGGACGATTCGGAGTATTACTTTGAGCCAAGTCAGCAGTATTATTTGGAGAGCTTTGATCAAGGCAAGTATAACACAGGACTATCCTTGTTACCTATTCACCGAAATTATCATACATATGCATGTGCTTACCTTGACAACCTTAGAGATTATAACTTAGTGCTTGTTGTCTTGATTCCTTGTCAACCTTGGGAATGCATATGGGTAGCTATGGCTAGTGCTTAAACTAAGAACAATGATCTTGTAATATGATTAATGGATCAAGCAATCAATCATTAAGATGATTTAATTATTGTTAAAAGGGGGCTAGAGCATGTGTATTATTTTTGATGCTCTGGTTACTCTCCGTAAGGACTTATCTGTACGTGATCATCCGGGATATACAGTACAGCTGTGAGGGCTATATGGCTCTGGCTTTAGTTGTTCAAGAGACCTTTTCTAGCTTGTTAGTGGTTACCTTAAATGGCGTAAGAAAGGCTTGCCACGTTGGGTGTAGTGCGAGCCCCTGGCCTAGTGTGTATAGGCTGCGGTTGTTGTGCCACAGGGAAGGGGGGTTCTACATCTGCCTGCCAAGTGAATCTAATGGCCCTAACTTGTTAGACGAACTCTTGGATGGCTTTATATGGTTCTCCGGTGTTTGGGCTTGATCTCCCCACTCATTTGGAAATCATGACTCACAGTGAAAGTGTACACCTCTGCGCAGAGTTAAAAACTGGTATACTAGCCATGCTCACGGATACGAGCGGCCTTGGAACATTTACAGATAGATGATCACCATTGCTATATTATGTTTAATTATTGTTGATTATTATTATGCTCATGTTAATGTTATTCGTTATCATTATTGCAATTGATCATTGGTTCTTTAATGGGAAGTGGTTTATCTTGAAGCTATTCAATTGTCAAATATATGATTAAAAGCTAACCGCAGTTAAACAGTGTCTAGCCATTTGAGCCTCATGAACCCTGTGTTATATTTGTTGAGTTCGACATGGACTCACTCTTGCTATTTCCACCATAACAGATGAAGATTATGAGGAAGATTATCGTAATGAGTACTAGTCTTGGTGTCAACCAGTCAATCGTGTCCCTGTGTGGAGTTTCCGCTGGAGATTACTATTAGTTATTATTATTTATCGTTCAAGACTATGTCTTAAATATTTATTCGCTATGTAATAAGCACTGTGATGATACTATGTAATTTGTCAACTTATGTGTGCGATCATGACCTGGGGCGCACATGAGTACTTTATGCATCCTATTTTTGTCCTTAAAAATGGGTGTGACGGATTGGTATCAGAGCCGTGTTGACTGTAGGACGCAAGCCTAGTTAGAATGGTCGTTGATAGCATCCTTACTTCACTTAATTCATGCTTCCTCTTTTCACCTTGTTAATTACTAAAATTTTATGCTTCCTCTACTTTATTCTATTGCGAAAATACATTGATTCTATCTAATCTATGTCTAAATCTTGTAGATGCTTCCTCATCCCCGTCTGTCAGCTGCACAGTACGTTGCCCGTTTCAAACCCCAGGAGCCATATGAAGAGGGTGATCAAGAGCTATCTGATGCTGAATCAAGAGTTGGTGATACACCTATGGAGGATGTAGTTATGGGGTGGACTACGAAGTATCATATCGTGGTTCCTAAGGCTGATGCTTTCTTCCATGATATGTTGACAAGAACCTTGGACAACTACTACTACGACTGGGAAGCTACTTTGGAGTATCGCAGTGCAGAGTACAGTCATCCATGGATGGATTCCTATTGGGAAACGGAGTTATGGGTCAAGAAAAGGGATCCTACCACTAAGGAGCCTAAGGTGGAGTCAAAGTTCATTACCAGAGTGAGCCGGGCAACCGTGGAGACAAGCATGGAGGATGTCGCTTTCAATGCATTTGTTTACTACCATGGTCTACGCTCAGACAAGACGTTAAAGGGTGCACTCCGGCATTTCCCTTGTTTCCTACATGACAAGGGTATTTGGACCGTGCCGCTTGCAGATGATTCCTCTTTGACTTTACAAGCTACGGTGGGACTAGCTCGTGAATTGGCTCTCCATGAGGTGGATTTGAAGGATGAGTTGTTGAAGGAAAAAGAACTTAAGGAGCAAGCTTATAAGGAGATTGACCAATTAAGGGCAGAGTTAGGTCGTCCCAAGATTTATGAGAAGCTTAATTAGGAAATAGGAAAAACCCCTATGTAATAAGAACGATAGTAGTTGCGAGTTAATTTTAAGTTTGGATTATTTTAAGAGTCAGTTTGTGGTGTGAACAATTGTGTGATTGATGGATTGTTATTATGATAATGTGTGATTTGGATCTTTGTAATGTGTGCTGGAGTTTTGTAGACATGCCTACAAGTTCCATGGTTAAGAATATTAAGTTTGATCAAAATATATTAGTTGAATATGAGGTTAACCTAGTTCTGTCCTTTGCTGATTTTTGGATCAGTCTGGGATGTTTTAGAAATAACTCGAAATCCGTTCATGAGAAATTTAAGAAATTTTACTGGGAATAAATAGACTTCTATATCTTTCCAATCCCACAAGAATCACTTAAATATCTATTATGAGTTAAGAGATATACCTGTTCCAAGTTGGAGTTACTGCACAGTCTGGAATTCTGAAATAGTTTCGGTTAAGTTCAGTTTTTTACCAATTTATTGACAGAATCAGAAAAAGTGTTGTGAATAAAAGTTGTAGATAATTTTATAAGCTTTCCAACCATGTAAAGATCATCTGAATTGGACGTCTGTAGCTCGAGATATGACAGTTTTACTGAGTTGCTGAAATTGGAGTTCGCCCAGAAAAATCAGATTTTGTTTATCTATTGAATACATCATCTCGGATCGTTCTGAATTTCATCTTCTGTGTTTTGGAAACAGATGTCAGGCAGAGGTCGTGGCAGAGGTCGTGGAGGTGCTAATCCACCCGTTACTATGGAGGAACTCATGCAAACTCAGAATCAGTTGATACAGATGTTTTTGCAGCATATACAGAACAATCCCCCTGTAGGAAGACCACCACTTGTTCAAGTAAGGGATAAGCGTGGAGAATTTTTGAAGGGACGCCCTCCAGTGTTTTCTCATGCTGTTGATCCTTTAGAAGCAGATGATTGGGTGAGAGCAGTGGAGAAACAGCTGAACATAGCTCAATGCAATGATATGGAAAAGGTGTTATATGCATCTGGTCAGTTACAGGGGACAGCTCAGACTTGGTGGGAGTCGTATCAGGCTGCACGCCCTGACAATGCTCCTCCTATCACTTGGAATGAGTTTGTTAGAGATTTTCAAGCTCATCATATTCCTGAAGGTATAATTGAGCTGAAGCAGGAAGAATTCAGAAACCTTAGGATGGGACAGATGAGTGTTAGTGAATATCATGACAAGTTCACCCAGTTGGCTCGCTATGCTCCTAATGAAGTGAGGGAAGATGCAGACAGGCAGCGTCTTTTCTTGAAGGGAATTTATTATGATCTTCGCTTGCAATTGAAGGGGAACAACTATGCTAGTTTTCAAGAGCTGGTAAATAAAGCTATTGTGCTTGATAATGAGCGTAGGGAGATGGACAGAAAGAGGAAGATGAAGGTACAGAGCTTAGGAAGCAACAACCGTCAACGCACAAATTCTCAGCATGGTTTTCATCAGAAGTTTCAGGGACCGGTTAGCCAGTGGAATCGCAATCCGAATCAGAGGTGGTCCCAAAATTGGCAAAGTAATCAGTCGCAGCAGCGTTCATCATATCCACAGCGTCAACAGTATCAGCAGACTGGGCAACAGACTCCTCGCACTGGAAATCCCAATGTTACCCCCATGAAGAATAGTGCTCCCAGCACTCCTATTAGATGCTTTGTCTGTGGTAAAGAGGGCCATTTGTCTTATAATTGTCCTGAGAAGCAGAACCAACAGACTCCTCAGAGCCAGAAGAGCAACCAGAGGCAATCTGGTACTGGAAGGGTGAATCACGTGTCTTCTGATACAGCTCATGATGCACCAGAAGTTATGATTGGTACGTTCAATGTACATTCCACTCCCGCAACTGTTCTTTTTTACTCTGGAGCATCTCATACATTCATATCCAACATTTTTGTTAAAATACATAGTATACCCATGCTAGCTATGAAAGAACCTCTCTTAGTAAATTCACCTGGAGGTACCATGCAAACCAGTAATCGTTGTCTTCCAATTAGTATGGTATTAAGGGGGGTAGAGTTTAAGATAACTCCTATAGTGTTGAGGACATCTGGTATTGATGTGATATTGGGTATGGACTGGATGAAGCAAAATCAGGCAGAGATTCAGTGTCAGCAGAAAGTGGTAGTTGTGACTGCGCCTAATGGAGATAAAATCAATGTGGATGTAGCAATGTAGAAGCAACCAACCGCGGTGGTGAATCAGCTTGAAGATACTATTAAGGAGAATTCAGTGATTGAGGAATTTCCGGATGTCTTCCCTGATGAATTGCCAGGTATGCCACCTGACCGAGACATTGAATTTCTTATTGAATTACTACCTAGAACTGCACCTATAGCCAAACGACCATATAGGATGGAAGTAGATGAATTAGAAGAACTTAAGAAACAAATTAAAGAATTACAAGATAAAGGTTTTATTCGACCTAGTTCATCACCTTGGGGAGCACTAGTTATTTTTGTTGATAAGAAAGATGGTGGTCAGAGGATGTGTGTTGATTATCGGTCACTAAATGAGGTAACTATCAAGAATAAGTATCCTTTGCCCAGGATTGATGACTTGTTTGATCAGTTAAGAGGTGCTTGTGTGTTCTCTAAGATTGATTTACGTTCTGGTTATCATCAGTTGAAGATTCGTGCCTCTGATATTCCAAAGACAGCTTTTACTACAAGGTATGGATTGTATGAGTATACTGTTATGTCGTTTGGATTGACCAATGCACCTGCATACTTTATGTACATGATGAATAAGGTGTTCATGGAATATTTGGATAAGTTTGTGGTAGTGTTTATTGATGATATACTGGTATTTTCCAAGACAGAGGTAGAGCATGCTGAACATTTAAGGTTGGTATTGCAGAAGCTTAGAGAGCATAAACTTTATGCGAAGCGAAGTAAATGTGAGTTTTGGTTGAAGGAAGTTTTTTTCCTTGGTCATATTGTTTCTAATGGAGGGATATCAGTGGATCCAGGCAAAGTGAAGGATGTATTGAATTGGAAACCACCTACTGATGCTAGCGAGATTCGTAGTTTCTTGGGATTGGCTGGATATTATAGACGGTTCATTGAAGGATTTTCTAAACTTGCTAAACCTATGACATCTCTGTTAGAAAAGAATGCCAAGTTTGTGTGGTCTGATAAATGTCAAGCTAGTTTTGAGGAGTTGAAGAAGAGGTTGACTACAGCGCCTGTTTTGGTTTTACCAGATTTGAGTAAGAAGTTTTCTATTTATTGTGATGCTTCTCGTCAAGGTTTGGGATGTGTTCTTATGCAAGAAGGCAGAGTTGTGGCTTATGCATCTAGACAGTTGAGAAAGCATGAGTTGAATTATCCTACGCATGATTTGGAGTTAGCAGCTGTAGTTCATGCTTTAAAGATTTGGAGACATTATTTGATTGGACATAAGAGTGATATATACACTGATCATAAGAGTTTGAAGTATATTTTCACTCAGTCAGATCTGAATTTGAGGCAACGCAGATGGTTAGAGTTGATTAAGGATTATGATATTGAAATACACTATCATCCTGGTAAGGCTAATGTAGTAGCTGATGCTCTTAGTAGGAAAAGTTATGCAAATGAGATAAGAACATTGTCTATGACTAGGGAGTTATGTGCTGAATTTGAATATTTGAATTTGGGAATTGTTACTAATACAATGGAATTAGTGATAGAGCCTACTTTAGAGCAAGAAATTTACAAGGGTCAATTGAAGGATGAGAAACTAAAGAAGATAGCGGAGGATATAGTGATTGGTAAGTCACTAGGCTTTCGAATGGATGATAATGGGATTTTGTGGTTTGGAAAGAGGCTGTGTGTACCTGAGGATCAAACTGTTAGACAGGCAATTCTTCGCGAAGCCCATGAGTCAGCTTATTCTATTCATCCTGGCAGTACTAAGATGTATTTGGATCTTAAACAGAAATATTGGTGGGTTGGATTAAAACGAGATGTGGCTGAGTATGTGGCATTGTGTGATACTTGTCAGAGGGTGAAAGCAGAGCATCAGAGACCTGCTGGATTGTTGCAACCAATGAAGATTCCTGAATGGAAGTGGGAGGAAGTTGGTATGGACTTTATAGTGGGGTTACCGCATACTCAGAGAGGTTATGATTCTATTTGGGTGATAGTGGATAGGTTGACTAAAGTTGCTCATTTTATACCAGTCAAGACTAATTACACGGGAGTACAATTAGCTACCTTGTATATGGAAAGAATAGTCTGTTTGCATGGAGTTTCAAAGAAGATTGTGTCTGATCGAGGTACGCAGTTTACGTCGTATTTTTGGAAAGCTGTGCATGAATCTTTGGGAACTAAATTGAATTTTAGTACAGCATATCATCCACAGACAGATGGGCAGACTGAAAGGACCAACCAGGTGTTAGAGGATATGTTGAGAGCCTGTGCATTGCAATATGGAACTAGTTGGGATAAGAGTTTGCCTTATGCAGAATTTTCTTATAATAATAGTTATCAACATAGTCTTAAGATGGCACCGTTTGAAGCTTTGTATGGACGTAAATGTAGAACTCCGTTGTTTTGGGATCAGACAGGTGAATCTCAGGTGTTTGGTACAGATGTTCTTAGAAACGCAGAAGATCAAGTGCGAGTGATTCGTGAGAATTTGAGAGTGGCACAGTCTCGTCAGAAGAGTTATGCTGATAATAGGAGAAGAGATCTAGCTTTTGAGGTAGGTGATTATGTCTATTTGAAGGTGTCACCTATGAGGAGTGTGAAGAGGTTTAATATGAAAGGTAAACTAGCACCAAGGTATGTTGGACCATTTAAAGTTATTGCTAGACGTGGGGAAGTTGCTTATCAATTAGAGTTGCCTGAGAATTTATCTGGAGTGCATGATGTGTTTCATGTTTCACAACTTAAGAAGTGTTTACGGGTGCTAGAGGAGCAAATACCTTTAGAAGAGTTGACTGTTAAGGAGGATCTTACATATGAAGAGTTTCCAACTAAGATTTTAGAGACTGCTGAGAGGGTTACTCGAAGTCGGGTTATTAAAATGTGCAAAGTGCAGTGGAATCGATATTCAGAGGCAGAGGCAACTTAGGAAAGAGAGGATGAATTGAGGAAATCATATCCGCAGTTATTTGAGTAAGCAGTCCAATCTCGAGGACGAGATTCTTTTAAGGGGGGTAGAATTTGTAACACCCAAATTTTAGAAATAATGAATTTTGAATAAATTGGATAACAAATAATGGCAAAATTAAAATAATAAAATATATTTGGTGTTGCATTCATGCTGTTGCATTTATTTTGTTATGTGGTGTGGATTTGTTTTATTTTATTTTGGATTAGAAAATTTACTTGATATATTTTTGGAAGCAAGTAAATAAAGAAAAGAAGAAAAAAAAGAGAAGAAATACTTACCTGGCGGCCCGATGGCCATTGGGCCGAGGCCTGCCTATTCTCGCGCAGCCCAGTCGGCCGAGACCGCAGCTCGCGCGGCCCAAGCCAGCCCAGCGCCGCAGCAGCTCTCTTCCTCCTCTTTTCTTCCGCTGACAAGTGGGGCCTCCTTGTCATAACCGTCTTCTTCCCGTGTTCGACGAGGACTCCGACCGGAGCATAACCGCCGCCTTCCCTATTTTGGTTTCCGGGATTTTCGAACCGAACAAGGCCTCTTGAGGTTATAAATAGGAAGAGGAGATCCTCTAGTTTCCGTTTTTTATCTAAAATGCAAGCTCCATCACGTGAAATCGAGCCCTAGGGTTAGGGTGGTGCCGGCGGGTTTTGGCGGGCGCGGGTGAGGCTTTCGGGTGGACCGGAGGCAAAATCTTTCGCTTGGGTGAGTTTATTTTCTTCTCCTCTTACTTCCCATGCTTTCAATTGGCGTTTTGGCGAGGTATATCGAAGAATTGAAAGCTTGCCGTGGCCGGCAATGGCGCCATCGTTCTCGAGCAGTCGCGCGCCATGTTAGGTCCACTATAGCCGGTTTTTATCGGGTAGTTGAGTTCGCGTGGAGCTTCTCCACCGTTTGGACAAGTCGCGGGTTGAATGGTGGCTTTGAGGGGGAGAGTCACCAACGCCGGCCATGGAAGGGCCGCCGGCCAAGGAAGAGGGCCGGTCGGGTTTGGGGAAGAAGGGATGGAGGTGTACTGTGATGTTGCTGGTGATCGTGAACCGTCCGATTCGAAATCGACGATCCAGATTAGAAGATACCCCTTCGCGGGTAGTTTTTCTAAAGAGACCCTTGGTTCTTTTGAAATCAACCCGCAGTCCTTAGCGTAGTTCTGGAAATACGTTTTCGCGTTGTGAAGGCGTATTCTTTTCCGGTTTATTCAAAAATACGTTTTTAGGAAATTACAGTTTTGCCACTGGAACTGTTTTGGTCATAAAAACTTCGTTTTAACTCCGATTTGATCCGTTCAAGTTGCGTTAGGTTCGTATTTGCGAACTCTACATGTTAGTATAGTTGTACAGTTAGTTTTGATAATTTATTTTTCGAGTTTATAATTAAATATTTACTTATCTATAGGAAATCTTAGAAAATTCATAACTTTTACGTTTTAACTCCGATTTTGGTGATCTTTGCGTCTGTGTGATCGTAGAAACGTGTAGAAGAGTTTTATAAACTTTTATTACTGTTTTGTTACTGTTGGTGTACTGTTCTAATTATATCTCTTTGTTTGCTTCGTGTATGTTTGATGGGATGCATGTATGTTGTTGATTGATGATCGAGTATAGAAGGTGAGCAGTATTTGGACGATTCGGAGTATTACTTTGAGCCAAGTCAGCAGTATTATTTGGAGAGCTTTGATCAAGGCAAGTATAACACAGGACTATCCTTGTTACCTATTCACCGAAATTATCATACATATGCATGTGCTTACCTTGACAACCTTAGAGATTATAACTTAGTGCTTGTTGTCTTGATTCCTTGTCAACCTTGGGAATGCATATGGGTAGCTTTGGCTAGTGCTTAAACTAAGAACAATGATCTTGTAATATGATTAATGGATCAAGCAATCAATCATTAAGATGATTTAATTATTGTTAAAAGGGGGCTAGAGCATGTGTATTATTTTTGATGCTCTGGTTACTCTCCGTAAGGACTTATCTGTATGTGATCATCCGGGATATACAGTACAGCTGTGAGGGCTATATGGCTCTGGTTTTAGTTGTTCAAGAGACCTTTTCTAGCTTGTTAGTGGTTACCTTAAATGGCGTAAGAAAGGCTTGCCACGTTGGGTGTAGTGCGAGCCCCTGGCCTAGTGTGTATAGGCTGCGGTTGTTGTGCCACAGGGAAGGGGGGTTCTACATCTGCCTGCCGAGTGAATCTAATGGTCCTAACTTGTTAGACGAACTCTTGGATGGTTTTATATGGTTCTCCGGTGTTTGGGCTTGATCTCCCCACTCATTTGGAAATCATGACTCACAGTGAAAGTGTACACCTCTGCGCAGAGTTAAAAACTGGTATACTAGCCGTGCTCACGGATACGAGCGGCCTTGGAACTTTTACAGATAGATGATCACCATTGCTATATTATGTTTAATTATTGTTGATTATTATTATGCTCATGTTAATGTTATTCGTTATCATTATTGCAATTGATCATTGGTTCTTTAATGGGAAGTGGTTTATCTTGAAGCTATTCAATTGTCA
The DNA here is from genome assembly GCA_022457205.1 of Saccharum spontaneum. NCBI lineage: Eukaryota > Viridiplantae > Streptophyta > Magnoliopsida > Poales > Poaceae > Saccharum > Saccharum spontaneum. Next base: position 34,172,575 of record CM039603.1, read on the forward strand.
AATATATGATTAAAAGCTAACCGCAGTTAAACAGTGTCTAGCCATTTGAGCCTCATGAACCCTGTGTTATATTTGTTGAGTTCGACATGGACTCACTCTTGCTATTTCCACCATAACAGATGAAGATTATGAGGAAGATTATCGTAATGAGTACTAGTCTTGGTGTCAACCAGTCAACCGTGTCCCTGTGTGGAGTTTCCGCTGGAGATTACTATTAGTTATTATTATTTATCGTTCAAGACTATGTCTTAAATATTTATTCGCTATGTAATAAGCACTGTGATGATACTATGTAATTTGTCAACTTATGTGTGCGATCATGACCTGGGGCGCACATGAGTACTTTATGCATCCTATTTTTGTCCTTAAAAATGGGTGTGACATGGCGCATTGCCGCTCCTGCGCGGGCTGCGTCGCGCGGTCAGGCTGGTCCGGTTGTTGCTAGCCCTGTTAGTTTCTAATGTTTTTCCTAAATTAGTTACTAAACTAAATTGTAAATGCAATGGGAAAATGTGTGGGAATCCTAAAATTATGAAACCAATTTTGTTAGTTTCCTAAAAACGGGATCTATTTGTTAGTGTGTTTGTAACACCCAAATTTTAGAGATAATGAATTTTGAATAAATTGGATAACAAATAATGGTAAATTAAAATAATAATAAAATATATTTGGTGTTGCATTCATGCTGTTGCATTTATTTTGTTATGTGGTGTGGATTTATTTTATTTTATTTTGGATTAGAAAATTTATTTGAGATATTTCTTGAAAACAAGTAAATAAAGAAAAGAAAGAAAAAGAAAAAAAAGAAAAGAGAATACTTACCTGGCAGCCGACGGGCCGATGGCCTGCCTTTCTGCGCGGGCGCCTGGGCCGTGGCATGGGCCACCTTTCTTTCCTCCGCGCACGACACCGGGTGGGCCGGCCCAGCGTCGCTGTGACAAGCCGCGCGCCCACTCTTGGTCGCTGACCGGTGGGGCCCAGTTGTCGGTCGTCTTCCACCTTCCGTGAAGACGCCGGACTCCGAACTGAAGAAGTTGACATCGGTTGATTTCGCGATCTCTGGAAAATCCTACCCGAACACGGCCAATAGAAGCTATAAATAGGACGCCTTGGCCTTCTAGTTTCCGTTTTTCATCTAAACCGTGAGAAATCGAGGTTTAGGGTTTGAGGTAGTTGGAGCACGGCGGTTGTTCGGTTGAGGTGCTTTCGGGTGGACCGGAGGCCAAATTCTTCGCGTGGGTGAGTCCGCACTTGTCTCCTCTATCTTTTGGTGCTTTCTTTTTGATTGGAGAGGCTTCGAAGTAGGTTTTTGAAGTTCCCAGTCGGTCGGCAATGGCGCCACCATCTCTCCTCTTGCCGCGCTCTCTCCTCGGTTAGTCATAGCGCACCAAAACCGCTTAGAATAGCTCGGGTTTGATTCCTCTTTCGATTGGAGTTGGTGGCGGGTTGAGTGGTGGTCGGAAAAGGCGGGGCCGAAGTTTTCCGGTGAGCCCTTGGCGTCGGCCATGGCGCTGGCCTGCCGGAGATGGGGTAGATGGCCGGCTCAACTTTCTTCTTTCTCCTGGAGTGAATGGTGACCGTCAGATCTCAGATCAACGGCTGAAATTAGAACATACCCCTTTGCGGGTAGTTTTTCTAAAGAACCCCTGGATTTGTTAGAAATCAACCCGCGGTCCTTAGCGTATTTCAGAAAATGCGTTTTCGCGTTCTGAAAGCGTATTTTCTTCCGGTTTATTCAAAAATACGTTTTCAGGAAATTACAGTTTTGCCACTAGAATTGTTTTGGTCATAAAAACTTCGTTTTAACTCCGATTTGATCCGTTCAAGTTGCGTTAGGTTCATAATTGTGAGCTCTACATGTTAGTGTAGTTGTACAGTTAGTTTTGATAATTTATTTTTCGAGTTTATAATTAAGTATTTATTTATCTATAGGAAATCTTAGAAAATTCATAACTTTCATGTTTTAACTCCGAATTTGGTGATCTTTGCGTCTGTGTGATCGTAGAAACGTGTAGAAGAGTTTTATAAACTTTTATTACTGTTTTGCTACTGTTGGTGTACTGTTCTAATTATATCTCTTTGTTTGCTTCGTGTATGTTTGATTGGATGCATGTATGTTGTTGATTGGTGATCGAGTATAGAAGGTGAGCAGTATCTGGACGATTCGGAGTATTACTTTGAGCCAAGTCAGCAGTATCACTTGGAGAGCTTTGATCAAGGCAAGTATAACACAGGACTATCCTTGTTACCTATACATCGAATTGTCATACATATGCATGTGCTTACCTTGACAACCATAGAGATTATAACTTAGTGATTGTTATCTTGATTCCTTGTCAACCTTGGGGATGCATATGGGTAGCCACTGCTAGTGCTTAAACTATGAACAATGATCTTGTAATTTGATTTATGGATCAAGCAATCAACCATTAAGATGATTTTATTACTGTTAAAAGAGGGCTAGAGCATTGCATTATTTTGGTGCTCTGGTTTCTCTCCATAAGGACTTATCTGTACGTGATCATCCAGGACATACAGTACAGCTGTGAGGGCTATATGGCTCTGGCTTTAGTTGTTCAAGAGACCTTTTCTAGCTTGTTAGTGGTTACCTTAAATGGCGTAAGAAAGGCTTGCCACGTTGGGTGTAGTGCGAGCCCCTGGCCTAGTGTGTATAGGTTGCGGTTGTTGTGCCACCGGGAAGGGGGGTTCTACATCTGCCTGCCGAGTGAATCTAATGGCCCTAACTTGTTAGACGAACTTTTGGATGGCTTTATATGGTTTTCGGGCATTTGGGCTTGATCTCCCCACTCATTTAGAAATCATGACTCGCAGTGAAAGTGTACACCTCTGCGCAGAGTTAAAAACTGGTATACTAGCCGTGCTCACGGATACGAGCGGCCTTGGAACATTTACAGATAGATGATCACCATTGCTATATCATGTTTAATTATTGTTGATTATTATTATGCTCATGTTAATGCTATTCGTTATCATTATTACAATTGATCATTGGTTCTTTAATGGGAAGCGGTTTATCTTGATGCTATTCAATTTGCTAATTTTATGATTAAAAGCTAAACGCAGTTAAACAGTGTCTAGCATTTTGAGCCTCATGAACCCTGTGTTATATTTGTTGAGTTCGACATGGACTCACTCTTGCTATTTCCACCATAACAGATGAAGATTATGAGGAAGATTATCGTAATGAGTACTAGTCTTGGTGTCAACCAGTCAACCGTGTCCCTGTGTGGAGTTTCCGCTGGAGATTTACTATTAGTTATTATTATCTATCGTTCAAGACTCTGTTTTAAGCATTTATTCGCTATGTAATAAGCACTATGATGATACTATGTAATTTGTCTACTTATGTGTGCGATCATGTCCTAGGGCGCACATGAGTACTTTATGCATCCTATTTTTGTCCTTAAAAATGGGTGTGACAGTGTTTTATCCACACATTTGTATATTATCCATAGGAGTTCACCAATTATTTTAGAAGGCTTAATATTGCTAGGTGTAAACTTGCGAGAGTTTTTGTATGAAAATGGTAAAAGCATGGACTCTAGAAATTTTGTAGTGACCTCCTGATATTATTATATGATCACTGTGATTTTTGTAACTCCAAGCTAATTAGGTTGCTAGGATGGTTACTGAGCCCCAGTTTAAATATCCGCTAAATCGATAAAATGAATAAAGCAACGTTGGGTCCAAGTAACGGAAACACGTGTCGGGGAGCGATGTTATACTCATCGACGGGGTTACCGGGCCAGTGCGTTGCCTTTAGAGCTAGCTCGTTAGCTTAGGGGGGTCCGCTTTGTACTTTGAATGTTGCGATTCCGTTGATTACTTATGTTTCCGTTGCATCCACATTTATCTTGTAGGAACACCGACGTTGGATCGTGGAGTCGGCTGGAGTAGCAGAAAGGTGGTGTCCGGAGGATCGTGCCACCAGGATGAAATGCTAACTTGGTTATATCTTACCCAAGCAAGCCCCGGTGCATAGCCCCTATTATTCTACACTTTATTTTATATTTGTGCATTAAGTTTTAAGGAGTTGAATGAAACCCACTTGCATATAAACATCCTGATCCCATGAGTCTTACTAGTATGTCAGGATCGTGTAGATTGCTATGCTACAGGACTTCGGTAGAAGTCGAGTGATTTCCTGTCACTCGTGAGAGATAGGAATTATAATATTGTTACTATCACATGAAATATAAATGTATATGGATAATTGGAGACCGGGCGGAACGGGTTGGATGGACTTGGACCTGGTTGGGCAACAGAGCGGGGCTCTGGTTGTATTTGTTCCGCCTGTGTCAATTAAGGACCGTTCATTGCATGGACCCTGGTCAAGTCACAGATTAATTGTCCCGAGCATATACTTGCTTATGGGAGCGGGAAGACTTGTTTCTCTCTTGTCATGGGTTCCGGCTCTTTCTGGACCGGCTTTTTAGGGTGGTTATATATATTGGGATGAGGAGGTCTAAGCACCATACTGAGGCCGGGCCTGCAGTGTTGGGGGCTTAGAGTCCGAGCTTGGACGGGGACCTGGACCCCTTGACAGGAGTGGAACGGGTTGGTCTTGCTTGTGCCCGTGGTACAAGCAAGGCGTGTGTTTTCGGGGCACCCAGCTGGGCACATTGATTCACGAATCGCCGTTTCTGCGTGACGGTACGGCTTGACTACGCTCTGGCATTGTAGTAAGAACTAGCAGTTGAAAGAGAAAGGAATGGTTTCTGTTTGCTCAACCCTGCTTGATCATAGACTAGGTGCTTACATAGAAGGTTGGATAAGAAATAAATATGGCTATTAAAAGTAAGAAATTAAGGACACACTCTTAGTGCTGCTTCTTGCAACCGCAGTAAACCCACAAGTCAGAAAGCCTTGGATAACCCTTGTAGTCTTTTCTTTCCTCCTGACGGGTAAGTCTTGTGGAGTACAATTGAGTACTCAGGGTTTGTTCTACCCTGTTGCAGGTGGCAGGTGCTGATAAGCTGATACTTGTGTGTGGAAACCTCCTAGTGGGCTCAGCGAGGATTTCCTTTGCGATGCGGAGTAGAGTTTATTTATGAAACTCTCACCAAAAGTTTTACAAGGAAAATACTATTAACTTGTTATCATTTCATGCATATGAATGTTCTTCATGTTAATGTTTAACTTGTCATTAAATGGTTTCATTCCCGCTGAACTCTGATAATGTTTTATATTCCGCTGTTATAACTGCATAATGAATTACTCTGATGTTGTACTAAAAGTGATGTAAGAAATGGTAAGGATATTGTAAGCTTTACTCTCTCATTTGTGATCCTGATGTAAAAATGTGGATCTTCGAGTTCTCCCTTGTGGTGTGCTCGACGGAATCGCGTACTTTAGTGTTCTCTCTTGGGTACTTAGTGTCTAATGGAAGACAAGCACTCTTGGGAGGGCATTAAATTAGGCGATTCTGCCATAGACATGACGGTGTAATTACCCTACTCACTCATTTACATTCCCTCCAATTAGTTGTCAAGCTCTTAAGTGTAGCTAGTCTTTGAGAGCTTGTTAGTTTGGTTAGTGTGGATTTTTAGTTAGTCTTTGAGAGCACACTAGCTTAGTGAGTAGTGACCTAGCTTGTTGTGTATGTTAGTGATCATGACTACTAGAATTGTTGGAATAGGTGGCTTGCAACCTTTGTAGAGCTAGAGCAAATTTGCATTACACCGTTTGTTATACTAATCAATTGTTCTAGTGCTTTGTAGAGATTTTAAATAGGCTATTCACCCCCTCTAGCCATATTAGGACCTTTCAAGTGGTATCGGGGCCATGGTCACCATTTGATTGAAGGCTTAACAACCTTGGTGTCAAATTATGGCTCAAGTTGTTTTCAACCATGTGGGGGCAAACTACCATTCTTTGATGTCATATGCTATGATTATTGGAAGACAAAGATGAAGATGTATCTTGGTTCAATCAATGACCAAGTGTGGGATGTGACCGAGAGTGACTATTGTAACACCCTAAAATTTGCTTCTTTCAAAATAGATGCAAAGTGATTTAATTTTGCATTCTAGTGCTCATGAAAACATAGGAAAATAATATTTTTCATTACATTAAAATTTATCATAGGGTTTAGCAACATTGTGTGTATACATGCTGGTGCATATGATTTGATGTGATGTTTGCTTATTGTTTCTTTATGTGTTGAGGGTGAGCAAAGTCTTTAAAATGCATTTAGTATGTTGATCTCCCTTCTCTAGCAAGCCTTTATCTTTTTCTGCAATCAAATTCCATGTTTCTTAGCTCAAGTTTTCGTTTAGAGCCTCTCAAAATCTTTTCTTTGTAACCCGAATCACTCCTTTCAGTTTCTCGTCCATCAATCAATCTCTACAAACTTCTTGGGAATTTTTCTGACTTTTTCTGTAGCTTGTTTCCACTTGTCTATGAGCATAATCTAATTTTTAGATGCTCCAAAATTACCTTTTAGTGAGCTCCAAATACTTTATTTGGGTTTCTCATGTTCCATAATGTCTTTGGAAAATTTCCCTGAATTTTCGGAGCTTTCGGAGTATTTTTCGCGGCTTAAATAATAATTCTGGAATTATTTTATCCATGAAAATAATTAATTCTGAAAATAATAAATCTCTTATTTTTTTTCCAACGCTCAAAGCCCATGTGCAATAATCCTAATAAATCTCAAAGGCCCATACATTTATTTACTAATGGGCTTAAATGATTACTTAGGCCTATTAGCGGAGGTGGATGGTGCAACGTCAATTAGCACCATATCGCTAGTTGACATGGAGGTGGAGAGTTTGCCTCCCTATATATACATACCTACTCCATGGGCAAAGCACACCAAAACTACCGTAAGAGGAGCCCCTAGTTGGGAAATCTCTCGTGTAGTAAATTATATTTTCTCCTCCTTCTCTTGCCGCCGTCCGGTGAAGCCCTGCGTGCGTGGGCAGTGCGCCGCAGCGGTAGGCTGCCACCCTAGCTGGCCGTCTGCTCCGTCGGCCGACGCCCCTTCTTTCCCACGCGCCTTTTCTGCATCCGTACAAGAAGTAATCATCCGCGATTCAACCCAAAATCATCACCGTAAGCCACTTTTCGTATCAGTTTATCCTTTCTTTTCTAATCAATTTTCTAATCCTTACTTTGTCTTGAAACCTCTCCAGCACCTTTGGTTAGATTTACCACCGAGAAGCATATGCATCCCTGGCTGCTTATCTGTCTTGAGGCCAAGCAAACTCACTCCAAGCTAATCCAGCATCTATCATCAATTATTTCTCGCCATCATCAGAGCAGAGCTACGAATGACATGCATGGTAATAGTCTTGCGAAATTCCTCCATTGTGCATTTATTCCTAAGCTACACATCCTTTTTACTTGTGAAATTTCTGTTCAAATACATGTACTTTCTCCTGCTGGTCGAGTATGTTGAACCTTGCCATTGTCCATTGCCATCTTTATACATGACCTTTGATTAGCTAGCTTGATGACATAACCTATAAATCTAGAAAAATAAATCTAGAAATACGATAGAAATACATAACCTATAATTATCAATCGATCTCCACCGTTTCTTCATTTTAACTCCGATTTAGTTCGTTCAAGTTGCTTTAGGTTCATGCCGTCGTGCTCTACTAGCAGTGCTAAAGTTCATCATGTTACTTGCATATGAATTTATTGATTTAAATGGAATCAGATTAATAATTATTTAATAACCTTCTAATTAATTAAAAGCCATATAGTTAAACATATATACTATGCTGCTTTATACACAAATACTAATATTGTTTAGTGCTATCATCAATATGTTTTTTTAATTGTAACTTGTTTAGCTTCAAACACCTCATATGCAGTTCGAGTAGGTGCCTTGCGTGCCCTTTTATTTAACAAACTGAAGTTTAACTTGTTTAAAATTATGCAACATATACATATTTATAAATTATAATTTGCTTAGTTTAACACCATGCTGTATATGGTTCGGTTAGATGCTCGTACATGTCAAATTGCTTTTGTAAGCTAAAAGTTATATGTATAAATAATGTTGGACTATTTGTGATAAATAAAATATAACTAGTTTTAACCCCCTCTTTTTAAACTAAAATATATAACTTCTCTAATCTAAATTACTTACCTCACATGATTTTGTTTAATTAAATCTTTTATAATATATATGAACTTCCGGTAGATGTTTCTTTCTAACGTTAGTTTCGTTATTGGCGTCTTTTGCGTTCTTGTGACTGTAGCGACTAGCTCCCTTTTAGTACGTTGTTTTCTCTCATGTGGTGTACTATTCTTAGTTGCTTTTATTGTTGTTTGTATGTTTGCCTGTGCATGGTGCTTGCTATGAGTAGAATGAAAACCGTTCATGAGCGCTGAAGATCAAGAGGGGATGACTAGAAGATAACTGAAGGTTCTCTGAGCAAGTTGCTTTGGGTGTAAAGCAAGTTCAAGGCAAGTATAGCATGGAATCATCCTTATTTCCTATTCACCTTTAATACACTTAATTCATGTGCATATGTCTACCTTGTTACCACTAAGGATATCCTAGTTTTTGTATCTTATACCTTGACAGTCATGGGACATTGCATTGGGTAGTATTATGCTAGTGCTCAAGATAAATAACCATGATCTGTAACTTGACTAATGTTATATGCAATAAACGTTTAAAAGATGCTTTATAGAAACATGGCTCAAGAGGGCTAGAGCATATTTGGTTGTTTTTATGGTGCTCTAGTTTCTCTCCTTAAGGACTTATCTGTAAGCGAACATCCGGGACTTATAGTACAACTGTGAGGGCTATATGGCTCTGGCTTTAGTCATATAGAAGGACCTTTTCTAGCTTGTTAGAGGTTACCCTTGTGGCGCAAATGGGAAAAAGCAGACTGTGGATCCCTACGTGGTTGTATCACACAGACTGACTGATGAAACCTAGCGGCCCTAACCTGTTAGACGAACCTTTGAAAGACTTCATAGTGAACCCTGCCGACCTTCCTTGGAAGTGGGTCAAGAGATTAGCTACCTCGGGCAAAAGGGTAAATCACGACTCACAGTGAAAGTGTACAACCTCTACAGAGTGTAAAACTGTTATAACAGTCGTGCTCACGGTCACGAGTGGCCTTGGACCCTTATAGAATAAATGATGACACTGATGATAATGATAATGCTGATGATATTGATGCTCACTAATGATTATTGTTTCTTGCTATACATTATTCTTGTTTACATGATCATGAGGTTATTTGGGCTTATGGTAAACTTGTTGCTACTCAATTGCTAAAAGATGACTCACTAAAAGCTATTGCAGTAAACTCGTGTCAAACCTTTTGAGCCTCATGAACCCCATGATATATTTGCTGAGTTCGACATGGACTCACTCTTGCTATTTCCCACACCTCAGGATAGTCTCTGGAGTTAATAGGCTTGTGATCAACCAGTTAGTTTGTTCCTGGAGTGAAGTCTACACCCGGTGTTTGAAGTTGTCTTTCCGCTGTGTTGCTCTCTAAGGTATATTTTATACTATTGAGTTATGTATATTAAGCATTTGCCTCGTGGTATTATACTTATCTGCGGCTATATGCGAGATTTGACTGGTTTTGTTCTTAAAACTGGGTGTGACAACTATGCTTTCATTGATCCCGACAACCTCACTAACCAAGACAAGGACAACAATCAATGCAATACAATGGCTCTCAACACCATATACAATGCCATTGACTTCAAGGTGTTTGAGCAAATCAAGGATTATGACAGAGCTTATGAGGTGTGAAAGAGGTTGGAGGAGACCTATGAGAGCACACCAGCGGTGAAGAGTGCCAAGTTGTACATTCTCAAGGACAAGTTGACAAACTTTAAGATGAAGGATGATGAGAGCATTCCAGAGATGTTCCATCATTTGTAAGTGATTGTCAATGACTTGAAGGCTTTGGGAGAAAAGATCAATGACAATGATGTCTCTCATTGGTTCTTGATGTGCTTGCCTCCTAGATTTGAGACATTGAGATTGATCATCATTAGAGGAGGATTGAAGCAACTCACCCCTCACCAAGTACTAGGTGATGTCATGACACAAGAGACATACCGTGTGGAAAGGGATGGGGTTGACAAGGATGAGAAGAAGGAAGATGAAGATAAGAAGAAGAGTGTAACATTCAAGGCTAGCTCATCATCCAAGAACAACGACAAGTCAAAGAAACAAGAATCAAGTGATGATGGAGATGGTAGTGACATTGATGATGAGGTTGTGGCTCTCTTTGTGCGCAAGTTTGGTAAATTTATGAAGAAGAAGGGCTATGGTGCAAGAAAGAGAAGAGACAACAACAAGAGCAAAGAATATGTGAGAAGATGCTACAATTGCAAGAGCCCAAACTATATTATGGTAGATTGTCCCTACAATAGTGACAATAATGAGGATGAGAAGAAGAAGCAAAAAGAATGAGAAGAAGGAGAAAAAGATGACCATCCAAAAGAAGAAGGGTGGTGGCTATGTAGTGACGTGGGATAGTGATGCTTATTCGGAGGATGATGACTCAAGTGATGATGATAAGAAATCCAAGAAGAAAGCACTTGCAAGCATAGCCATCAACAACAAATCTTCCATCTTCGACACTTCATCAACTTGCTTCATGGCAAAGCCCACCAAGGTAAAATATGATAATAGTGATGATGATGCTTGTAAAAGTGATGATTGTAGGAGTGATGACGATGATGATGATGATGAGGACTCCAAGGAGGCTCTCATGGACATGTTGGAGAATGCCCACATGTGTCTAGAGATGAAGAGAAAGGAGTGCAAATAATTACATAAGAAATTCAAATTTCTTGAGCAATCCTTTGATGAGGTCAATGCTACTCATGAGAGCCTAAGAGAAGACCATGAGAAGCTTAGCAAAGCTCACTCTAAGCTTGAAAAGGCTCATTCCTCTCTCCTCAAGCAAGTCAAGGAGGAAGAAGCTAAGAAGGAGCAAGTGATTGTGTCATGTGATGTGGGAATAACATATGATATTCTTGATGAATCATTTTATAAGCCCATTGTTATTGCTCCCACTAACCCTTCTTATAGCACTACTACTTGTGATGCCTCACTAATGGTGGAAAATGAGACCCTCAAGAAGGATGCGAATGAGCTCACTCGTGCCTTAGGCAATGCCTATGGTGGAGATGTCCGCTTGCTAAAGTTCTTGGGTAGCCAAAGGTTTTCTCTCAACAAAGAGGGATTAGACTATGCCCCCAAGAAAGACAAGGCAACCTTTGCCACTCTTAAAGCTAGCTTTGTGAAGGGCAATGGTCAGTTTTGCAATAGATGCAAGCAAGTTGGGCATATAGAGCAATATTGCAAGACTAACAAGAACAAGCAACCGAATGTATTCTCAGTTAGATTTGATTCTTGTTACATGCTTGTTAAGGGTGACAATGGTGTAAAGGCTAAGTTCATTGGTACACCAATTGTGGGCCCAAAGAAGAAGGCCATTTGGGTATCAAAAACCTTGGTAACTAATCTTCAAGGATCCAAGCAAGTTTGGGTACCTAAAAAGAATTGATCTTCTTTTGTAGGTCAATTATAAAGCTAGAGGAAGGCATTAGGTGCTTGATAATGGGTACATACAACACATGACTGGTGATTCAAGAATGTTCAATTCAATCAATGAAATGATAACAATGGGGTTGATAGTAGCACTTTTGGTGACAATGGCAAAGGCAAGGTCAAGGGGCTTGGTAAGATTGTAATATCTAATGACTTGAGCATCTCCAATGTGCTACTAGTAGAGAGCTTGAACTTCAACCTATTGTCGGTAACTCAACTTTATGATCTTGGTTTTAAGTGCATATTTGGTGTGGATGATGTAGAGATCATAAGTGTAGATGACTCTAACTTGATATTCAAAGGATTTAGATATGAGAATATATACTTGGTTGATTTCAATGCTAGAGAAGCTCAATTGATAACATGCTTGCTCACTAAGTCTAGCATGGGTTGGTTATAACATAGAAGGCTTGGTCATATTGGAATAAAATAATTGAATAAGTTGATTAAGCATGATCTAGTTAGAGGCTTGAAAGATGTCACATTTGAGAAGGGTAAGATATGCAGTGCATGTCAAGCCACAAAGTAAGTTGGTAACACGCATCCTAAGAAGAGTATGATGAGCATATCTAAGGCATTTGAGTTGTTACACATGGACTTGTTTGGACCAACCACATACACTAGCATTGGTGGAAACAAATATGGATTTATGATTATGGATGATCTCACTAGATATATATATGGGTGTTCTTTCTTGTTGATAAGAGTGATGTATTTGCAACCTTCAAGACATTCATCAAGAGAATTCACAATGAGTTTGAGACCACCATCAAGAAAGTGAGAAGTGACAATGGAAGTGAGTTCAAGAACACAAGAGTTGATGATTTGTGTGATGAGTTTGGGATTAGGCATTAATTTTTGGCCAAGTACACTCATCAATCAAATGGCCTAGTTGAGAGAAAGAATAGAACTTTGATTGACATGGCAAGATCAATGTTGAGTGAATACAATGTGAGTCAGTCTTTTTAGGCCAAAGCAATCAACATGGCTTGCTACTATAGCAACCAACTCTATTGTCACCCCATGATGGAGAAGACACCATATAAGCTCTTAAATGGAAGAAAGCCCAATATTGTATACTTTCGGGTTTTTGGTTGCAAATGCTACATATTGAAGAAATACACAAGATTGAGCAAGTTTAAGAATAAATGTGATGAATGTTTCTTGCTTGGTTACTCAACTACTAGCAAGGCTTACAGAGTTTAGAATTTGGCTAGTGATACTCTTGAGGAGGTTCATGATGTAGAATTTGATGAAACCAATGGTTCCCAAGAGGAAGATGAGAATCTAGATGATGTGAGAGACACTTAATTGGTCAATGCAATGAAGAACATGGACATTGGTGACATAAGGCCTAGAGAGGTGATTGATATTCAAGATGACAAGAATCAAGTGCTCTCTAACTCAAATGTGCAAGCTAGTGGTTCTCATAATCAAAGTCAAGCTAGTGCTTGTGATGATAAAGTGCAAGATCAACAATAAGTGGCTAGTCATCATCTCAACCAAGTGATCAATCAAATGCAAGCAATCAAGTGCAAGTGCTTCAACCTACCAATGTTGCAAGAGATTGTCCTTTGGATTTCATAATTGGTGATATCTCAAGAGGTATGCAAATAAAATCAAGATTGGCATCATTTTGTGAACACTTCTCATTTATGTCATCCATTAAACCTAAGAAGATAGATAAAGCTTTGAAGGATGTTGATTGGATCAATGCCATGCATGAAGAGCTAAACAACTTTAAGAGAAATTAAGTATGGGAGTTAGTTGAGAGGCCTAAGGATCATAATGTGATCGGAACAAAGTGGATCTTTCGGAACAAGCAAAATCAAGATGGGATAGTTATAAGGAATAAAGCAAGATTAGTGGCTCAAGGTTACACTCAAGTAGAAGGCATTGACTTTGGATAAACATATGCCCTGGTTGTATGATTGGAAGCAATTAGGATCTTGTTAGCCTATGCTTGTGCCCACAACATCAAGTTGTACCAAATAGATGTGAAGAGTGTATTTCTCAATAGATACATCAATGAGCTTGTGTATGTTGAGTAACCTCTCAGTTTTGAAGATGAGAAGCCCAACCATGTCTACAAGTTGAGAAAGGCTTTGTATGGCTTGAAGCAAGCACCAAGGGCATGGTATGAGAGATTAAGGGATTTGCTACTCTCTAAGGGATTCATAATGGGCAAGGTTGACACCACTCTCTTCACCAAGAAGATTGGCAATGACTTGTTTGTGTTGCAAATCTATGTTGATGATATCATATTTGGATCAACCAATCAAGATTTCTGTGAGGAGTTTGGAAAGATGATGGCAAGTGAATTAGAGATGCCTATGATTGGAGAGCTTAGTTACTTTCTTAGTCTTCAAATCAAGCAAATAAAAAATGGCACATTTGTAAGTCAAGGCAAGTACAACAAAGACATGCTCAAGAAGTTTGCAATGGATGATACTAAAGCTATTAGTACACCAATGTGGACAAATGGAAGCTTGGATAGTGATGCAAGTGGCAATATGGTGGATCAAAAGATGTATCGGTCTATATGATGTTTAGTGTATGCATGTGTGCTAGATTTTAAGCCTCACCGAGAGAAAGTCACTTAAAGGCAACCAAGAGAATATTGAGGTACTTGAAGCATACACAAAATGTTGGATTATGGTATCCCAAAGGAGCAAAGTTTGAGCTAGTTGGTTATTTCGACTCGGATTACGCGGGATGCAAAGTTGAGAGAAGAAACACATTAGGCACATGTTAACTATTGGGAAGATCACTTGTTTCTTGGTCATCAAAGAAGCAAAATAATATTGTAGTTTCAGCAGTCGAAGCCGAATACATAGCCGCCAGTAGTTGTTGTGCACAAATTCTTTGGATGAAAGCCACCTTGAATGATTTTGGAATCAAGTTCAAACAAGTGCCATTACTATGTAACAATGAAAGTGTCGTGAAGCTCACCAACAATCCGGTTCAACATGCAAGAACAAAGCACATAGATGTCCGTCATCATTTCATAAGAGATCACCAACAAAAAGAGAACATTTGCATTGAGAGTGTGAGCACCGATGATCAACTTACCGATATCTTCACCAAGCCACTTGATGAGAAGAGGTTTTGCAAGCTAAGGAATAAATTGAACATACTTGACTTTTCAAATATGTGTAGATGCACCCTCATTATATGACATGCCTCTCCTTTGAGCAAAGCAAGGTAAAGTTGGTTGACATGTCATTCATCTATTGCTAAGGACTTGTTTAGTGCATCTAGTCATTTCTATCATGTCTTAGGCTCATTCATGAAAATCAAATGAATTTGATGCTTGTATGGTACCACTATTGCTTCTATGCTTGATGTGATATAGTGGTAGCATATGACATGTTTGTGGGTTTGTGAACCTAGGTTTGATCTAGAAAATGGGCTATAAGTGTTTAACTCAACATGGTGCATGATAACCCTCATTTGGAGGTGTGAAGAAGCTTGCCCTTGATCAAACCGAGTTAAATATCTTTTGCAAGTGATCTAGATTGAACCAAATTAGGAAAATGATCCTCACTTATCATGGTTTCACACAACCTATCTAAAATTTGAGCTCACCTTTTGTGGTTATCGATGACATAGGGGGAGAGAAATTCATAAAGATAGTAAAGGTAGGGGGAGCAAACAAATGAAATTACATTGTAAGGGGATCAATTAAAATTTGAAGCACACAAGTAGGGGGAGCAAGCTCATAAACTTATATGTTGCATTTGTATGTGCATTATATATGTTTGCTTGCATGGCACAAGTTTTAAATTCCCGATCCATGCTTGTGTGGTGTATGCTAGATTATAGAAAATGATTGAT
Source organism: Saccharum spontaneum (assembly GCA_022457205.1). Lineage (NCBI taxonomy): Eukaryota > Viridiplantae > Streptophyta > Magnoliopsida > Poales > Poaceae > Saccharum > Saccharum spontaneum. The sequence continues at coordinate 34,187,984 of CM039603.1, forward strand.
GAAATGAAAACTAGCATGCTTAGGATGATAGTTAGATATGCTTTGCATGTTTTACAAGTGATACTAAAGCCTTGCCTATAATGTTGATATCACGAGGTATCTAGTGTTCATGTTTTGCAAGAGCTATCTTACTAACCATCGTGCAAAGGATAGTGTTCAAATGGCAACTCCGATTGGTATCATGCTACAAAGGTCCATTCTTTACATATTAGCATCATTTGGTAGCTATTACTCTCCCAAACTTTCAATCCATGCATATGTGCAAGCTTTTAAATCCAAACTCTTAGCACATATGTAGGGGGAGCTAATAGTACCAGATGGTAATATACTTGGGTAAGCAACATAAATCAAAAAGATTTAATTGAATATCTTTGTAAATAGGTTGTCATCAATTACCAAAAAGGGGGAGATTGAAAGCCCTAGTTTGGTTTTAGATAATTGATAAAACCTAGCACTAACCTTTGTCATGAATGGTGATATGAGCTAGGTTGGTGCAATCCAAGTGATTGAGCAAGATGAAGTCCATGGACATGGAAATGGACATGTGTTGATGATGATCACGCTCGACTTGGAAAAGAAGAAAGAGAAAAACAAAAACCAAGATGATCAAGGAAAATGTATAAGATAGGTTTTTGTTTTGCACTCAAGACACAATAGAGGGTGTGAGTGACTTAGGATCGATAGCCATACTATAAAGAGGGGAAATCTTTGGCTAAACGGTTTATCGAGTATCACTAGGTGACATGATTCTTGCATATGCATTTAGGAACCTAGTGTTCTAACTTTGACCCGCGTAAAATGCTTTGAAAATGCTAACACACGTGCACACAAGTTCTACACTTTGTGGTTAGCAAGTTGGAAGCAAGGGTAAAGTGGTTGTGGACTTAGAAAAAGAAAAGGAGGAGACAGTCCACTATCGAACGCTAGCCGCGAGGTGACCGGACTCACCCCGGGTGCGTCCGGTCATTTTTAGCCGAGCAGCGCAGCTGGCCGAGAACGAGGAGTTGAGACCGGACGCTGGGGCTAGACTAACCTGCGCATCCGGTCACTTATTGAAAGGCGGCAAGATCACACGATCAGACGTGCAAGAGGAGCATCAGGTGATCGCTGATGTACGCTAACGTCAGCCTTGCCTACACGCACAGAGAAGAGGAGCAAGGACCGAATGCTGGGGTGTGTTAGGTCATGCCTAACCTGACATGTCCAGTCACTATTTTCGTGCTTCGAGAGCTTACTGGAAATGATCAAACGCTGAAGGGATGAGCGTCAGGTGGCGCGAGCTATGCGTCCGACCATCACTTGACTTGTGCACACGTTGGAGGGTACGGTCGAATTTGAATTGCGTGACATGGCGAGCGCTGAGTGGCTCGGGGCTGTGACCGGACACTGGACCCACACGTCCGGTCATCTCACAGAAATCTCCTCCATAACTCTAACGACTCTATTCATTTGGGGACGTCTATAAATAGTGTTTGGTCAGCTCCAAGTGATCTCTATTGGCACTTTAACAGACTCAACATCCTTGTGAGCCTAAGCAAACACTTCCCACTCATCTCCATCATTGATTCATCATCATAGTGAGATTGGGAGTGATTCCAAGTGCATTTGCTTGAGTAATTGCATCTAGTGGCACTTGGGGATCATTGTGGCCGTGGAGTTCTGTTACTCTTGGTGGTTGCCACCACCTAGATGGCTTGGAGCAGTGGAGGTGCTTTGACATGTGTTGGTGATTGTTCGTGGCCGTCTTCGATGATTGTGAGGGGTCTTGCACCTTCCCCATCAAAGAGCTGCAAGGTAGCTCTAGTAAATTACTTGTGTCATTGAGTTACCTCACTTGTGGGCAGGTTCTTGCGGCGCCTCTTGTGGTGGGCTAGATGTGTGATACCTATTAGCCGCTGAACCACCAAGTGTTGGTCGACACAACGAGGACTAGCGTGTCGACAAGCATGTGAACCTCGGGAGAAAAATCAGTTGTCTCTTCCCATTAGGTATTCTCCCGGTGATTGAATTGGTGTTCATATTGTGATTGGTTCACTCCTCTACATGACGGTGTAATTACCCTACTCACTCATTTACATTCCCTCAAATTAGTTGACAAGCTCTTTAGTGTAGCTAGTCTTTGAGAGCTTGTTAGTTTGGTTAGTGTGGCTCTTTAGTTAGTCTTTGAGAGCACACTAGCTTAGTGAGTAGTGACCTAGCTTGTTGTGTGTATTAGTGATCATAGCTAGTAGAATTGTTGGAATAGGTGGCTTGCAACCCTTGAAGAGCTAGAGCAAATTTGCATTATGTCGTTTGTTATACTAATCAATTGCTCTAGTGCTTTGTAGAGATTTTAAATAGGCTATTCACCCCCTCTAGCCATATTAGGACCTCTCAATGGGCCTCTTAAAATTGGCATGGGCCCAATTTTAGTGTTAACACCACTCAAATTGAAATACATGACTGTTTTTTTATGGTAAGGCTATAGGGCATTTGACAGACGCTATCCTCCTAGGCCTGCATGTGAATCGACCCAATAGGCTACCAGCCTACCTCCTTACTCGCCCGTCTCAATGAGACTATGACCGTAACTTCCCCACTCCATGCCGTCATGATGTTCACCGTGTCATCCGCCCCTCTACCTCCACTCACAGCGTCCACTCACGCCCATGTTGGGTAGCATGAAATCCAAGCCACCATAGATCCTCCCCCATCCAAGCTTCCTGCTTCAGCACCCACCTACCCTCTGCGCCATCGTCGCTGCCGCACCTACCTCATCCACAGAAGTGACCTACTGCGGCCTTCTCCAGCGCGTGCCCCCACTCCGCCTCGTAGCCTTCTCTAGTGTGTGGTTCGCCTTCTCCACCGGAGTGACCCGCCACGACCTTCTCCACCAGACCTGCCATGGCTTCTCTAGTAGAGCAGTGAGCTCCGTGCCACCGACGAGCTCTACACCGGCCACGTACTGATGAGCCTCCATTCTCAAGCAGCAAGGAGATGTTGCACTGAAAGCGCATGTTGCAAACATTTATTCAAGTGTTTTAGATGTTTTAGAGGTATATTGCAAGTGTTATATATTGGTGTTATAAAAGTAGATCGGGATATTGCATATGTTGCAATGGCTATACACATATATTTCAAGTGTATGTTCCAAATATTTCATCTGTTTCAGACATACGTTGGAAGTGTTTTTCCTCGATGTTGCAAAAGTGGATCTAGATGTTGCATATAAATAAATGATGTAAGCGTGTATTTTCAAGTGTTTCAGGTGTTTCACATATATGTTGCAAGTGTTTTATCTAGATGTTGCATATGTTTGCAATAACTACACAAACATAACTACACATGTTTTCCTAGTGTTTCATATGTATATTGCAAGTGTTTCACCTATTTAGGATGTATGTTGCAAGTGTTTTATCTTGATGTTGCAAAAGTAGATCTAGTTTTGTACATGTTGCAATAGGACCTATCTACCGTAGCCACTGCTGCAACTGCTGAGGCACGATCATGGGTTACCGTGCGGGCGGCTGAGGTGACCGGACGCTGGCCACTACCGGACGCTGGCCACTACTTGGAATCACTCCCAATCTCACTATGATGATGAATCAATGATGGAGATGAGTGGGAAGTGTTTGCTTAGGCTCACAAGGATGTTGAGTCTGTTAAAGTGCCAATAGAGATCACTTGGAGCTGACCAAACACTATTTATAGACGTCACCAAATGAATAGAGTCGTTAGAGTTATGGAGGAGATTTCTGTGAGATGACCGGACGCGTGGGTCCAGTGTCCGGTCACAGCCCCGAGCCACTCAGCGCTCGCCATGTCACGCAATTCAAATTCGACCGTACCCTCCAACGTGTGCACAAGTCAAGTGATGATTGGACGCATAGCTCGCGCCACCTGACGCTCATCCCTTCAACGTTTGATCATTTCCAGTAAGCTCTCGGAGCACGAAAATAGTGACTGGACATGTCAGGTTAGGCATGACCTAACACGCCCCAGCATTCGGTCCTTGCTCCTCTTCTCTGTGCGTGTAGGCAAGGCTGACGTCAGCGTACATCAGCGATCACCTGATGCTCCTCTTGCGCGTCTGATCGTGTGATCTTGCCGCCTTTCAATAAGTGACCGGATGCGCAGGTCAGTCTAGCCCCAGCGTCCGGTCTCAACTCCTCGTTCTTGGCCAGCTGCGCTGCTCGGCTAAAAATGACCGGACGCACCCGGGGTGAGTCCGGTCACCTCGCGGCCAGCGTCCGGTAGCAGATGCATCTAGGCGCTTATCCATAGGCGGGGCAGGTGATTGGGACTCACGTGGGCACAGGCGGTCCCGCATGTGCGCAGGAAGCGAAACAGGCGCGGGCTTGCATGTGTGCAGGAAAGGAGTGGCACGAGAAACAGGGAGTTCCCCGCCTATGCGAGCGAATCACGCGAACGCACGCGTGAATTAATTTTCTCCATATCCGACTGCGGCCTCCGGCAATGTCTGATGATTCAGATGTGCAACCTGTGGCAGCGTCTGATGCTAGCATCCCGGATGGGATGTCCGGGCGCTAGCAACTCCCCTTTTTTACTTATATACATGATTTTATTTTTACAAGCCCATGTCAGTCGAGAGCCAATTGTATATAAAGAAAGAGTATTATACCTCAACAAACATATAAAGATGTATATTGTATCAAACATAAAAACCATATTTGAAACACGTACTTATAAGTTTTAAAATTTTTGAAACGATACACATCCACTATTGATGTATATTATAACAAAGGTTAAGGTACAAAACTTGTTCTAAAAAATCATATAAAAATAACTAATTTCATGTGCATATATACTAAAAGATAAAATTATGGTATTTTTCAAGGTGCATATAGCTATACAACATGTAGTGGGTTGATGGTATGTGTTTGGTTTAACGGCGAAGTTGGATGAGATATGGCCGTTCATGTATTTTGTGATCAATTTATCCATGGTTTCTGTCTGGTTGAATGGATAGGACGAACTATTTTTCTATTTAGTTGAATGGATGAGGTGGATGAAATGAGAATAGATGACTAACTGTATCTATTATTTAAAATAATAACAACTAATTATATACTAATCACTAACACTAATTTTGTCTTGATAGTCACTAATTAATATAAAATATGTTAGTTAGCACTACTACCCCTAATTGGCACATATGACGTAGACTAATCCACATATTAGCACTTATATAGATCATCATAGTTACTAAATAATAATATCACATACTAATAATCTTTAATTTATTTACTAATTACAAAGATTAAAAAACATAGATGAGCTGTCTGTTAATTTTCGGTGGCAAGAATATTCAGTGTCTAGAAAACTACTCTCCTATCGAGGATATCTATATCTAACTCATCCATAAACCAAACATCTATTTATCAATGGCCGTATCTCATCCAAGATAGCCATCCAACCAAATGCAAGTCCAGTGATGAACATGCAACCCTAAAATCTAGTCAAAATCGATCTTGCAATAGAGAGAGATTGATTAGGGATGGTCTTTCTTCGTATTTGTTTCTCCACAACCATAATTTCTCTGCTGGAGTGACAGTCATGAGGTGACATTTCAACATGTTGCCCAACTGTAAAATTGCAACCAAATTAATCCATCTCACACCCGTAAAATTGTGTACTGATGCTGGGCATATTTTAAATTTCTCTATGAGAACCCTATTATCTTTGTGGCAGCTATTAGGGATAAGACGACATAAGTTTCAGTTGGGATGCCCAACAATAATATGAATTTGATGTTGATCTCAGAACTGTAAAATCATGGTTGTAGACTGTGACGTCTAAGAAGAAGATGGGTTAGGTCACTTAAAACCTAATGGCCTCTAAAACATATTTATCAAAACCTATGCAAGATATCTATCTAAATGTGCAATAGGGTTTTGTTAAGTATTGCTATTTCTAACCTAAAATAGTTATGCAAACTAGGTTCCAATCCTAATCACTATCCTAGCAAGATAGACTAATAAACTAATGAAAGGATCTAGATGGCTTGAGGGCTTGAATAGCCTATAAACAATTCTCTACAACTTCACAAGACTAGAGCAAAGTTGATTAGTACAAAATATGGCCCTAATAGCAACTGCTTAAATTTGCATCGGCTCTATTTCACCCAAGCAAACTTCTACACAATACTAGTAACAAATGATTTCTAATCTAAACCACTTCAACACACAAAGCTGCAAGCACCGCCGTCATCTCCTCCATGACGGAAGGAAGCCACATGGGCAACGTGAAACCTCCTCCACATCTCGCGCAGCTTCCCACAGTCGCCAGACGGTCTTCTAGTGAGACCACAATGCGCCATCGGACTATCGATAGATTTCAGGAGGAACCGGTCGAAATCTCAGATCCCTGTGTGCCTCACACTCCCAGACCCATCGGTCCCTAGAGACGTCAAGGCGACAAGGTTGCGGAACAGGCCATGACACCGTCTCGCACACCACTGCTTGCAAGCATTCTTCTAGCACCAGATGTTGGTAGGCATGCTACCGACGTCCGGCGAACGTAATCGGCCCCTAGAAGGCCGCATCCTATCTTTAGGAGCTCGAACACACAAGTATGTGCCTGAAGGTTTGGCTAAGGCTGTAACACCCCAGTGTTAGGCTTGCATTAGCATTTGCAAATCATGTGCATAAGCATAATCATGCATTGGCAAGCATCACATGAAATATAGAGTTGAAACATGTTAACAAAACATGCATATTGCAGTGTGTTGTTTCAGTAGATTTAGAATTATGTTGATGCTTGTTAGGACTTGTATGTGCTTGTTTGAGTAAATGAACAACTTAGAAATGTTTAGCAAACAATTTGGAGCAAGGATTGTATTCAAAATTTCCTCAAATTTTTGCTTTTAAAAATAATATAGAAAACTAGAGTTTTGATTTAAAAACAACTTTAAATCTCTAGTTCAGAATCTATGGGGATTTTGACTTTGCTTCTTTTGGCAAAGTTGAAGATCACAAATTTTAAAACAACTTTTGTTTTTGGGTCATCTTGTGAAAATGCTTTTTACCTTGCTCAAATTGAGAGTTTGGGGGCTGTTATTTGAAAAAAAAATAAAAAGAAAAATCTTTTTCCCTGCTTTTTGGGCCGCGCCCTCCTTTCTCGGCCCATGGCCGAAGCCGGCCTGGCCCGCCCCACGCTCTCGCCCGCGCCCGCGCACGCCCGCGTCGCGCTCCGACCGCGGTAGAGGGCCGTCGTCGCGTGGCCGCCATGTGCCGGCGACGGCGAGCAGCTAGCGGTCCAGTGGCCCTCGCCGCGCCCGTAGGCCGCCAAAACCGGCAGCAGCGTCCCGCTCCGCTCCCCTTGCCTCTTTTCGCCTCGCCTCTCGCCTCCTCAGCACCAGCGCAGCGCAGCGCCACCGCACCTTCCTGCCGGCGTCGAGTGCTCTCCCCACCACGCCATTCCCAGATTTCGCTTGCCCACGGCTCCGCCTCAACCTCCACCATCCTGTGCGCACGCTCTCGCCCTCAATTTCACCAGGGTAAGGCCCAATTGGGTGTTTCTTCTCCGCCACCGGCGCCATAGCCACCGTGCTCAGCCACCGTGCTCGGCCACCGTGGTTGGAGCCCCTCCGCTCCTTCTCTTCCTCCTCCTTCGCAGGCTACACGTCCGCCTCCACCTCACGGAGCTCGCGCGCGCCTTATTAGCCGCCACCATGGCTTGCTTCGGCTGGCCGCCGTGCGCCAACGCCGTCATGCCGCCATGCATGCCGCCGCGCCACAATGCCAAGCTTGTCTGGCCACGTCTTAGGCACCACCAGCTTTGCCTCGTCGCAGGGAGTCAGTTGGTGGTGACCCCCGTCACCGGGGAGCTCAATGCCGGTGAGAACGCCGTTGTGCCCTCCCTGTGTGTGACAGGTGGGCCCAGGGACCCCACTGTCAGCCGCTCTGGTAGTTAGTAGTAGAAGAGAATGCAGTAGATGACATGTGCTTATGGTACATGTTCTTGGATGATATTGACTACCTGGTAGAAGAGTTTTATACCTACTCTATCGAATAAAGTTAAACATGTTCCTCTACATTGCATACAATCATGTGCATCATATGTCATCTCATCTGATGCACCAGTTGCATAATTACTTATACAAATGCATCATATAGGATCGCAGGTGGAAGTGCAAGTAACGGTACCAGAGGAGTAGGACAGGGCCGACCCACAGGAAATCCAGGCACAGAAGTTGCCCGAGGCCGAGGAGTAAGGAGAGGATCTGCTCGAGTGCGTGGACCATCAACCTAGTTCCTTCGAAAGAGGCAAATCTCAGAGCATTATAAGTCTCCTACTTTATAAAAATAATTAATTATATAAGTTCTATATATATTGTTGCATTAAGTTATAGGAGTTGAGTAAAATTGTTGATGCATTTATTATATCCTTGTTACCTTGTTATATCTGTATACCCTGCTAAGTCTAGGACCGCGTTAAATGCTTAGCCTTGCTTAGACCGGTAGCAGTCGGTGATTTCCTGCCACCGGCAACTATAGGTGGTTACCGGAATACTTAGCTATGGATGATATCCTGGAGATAACCAAGTGTTAATGGATAATTAGAGACTGGGCGGGATGAATGTTGTGCAACCAGACAGGGTTCTGGGGTGCTTGTAGTTTCTGCATGTGTCGGTTCAGGACCGATCGTTGTTTGTCCCTCTTGTCATGTTGAACACATGCTTCACATTTAGCTGGCCGAATAAAGTATCTTTCAACCGTGAACCTAGTGGCACTATTCGGGCTGGGATCTACACGGGTGCGCGTATTGGTGCTAATGGGGGTATGACAGGGGCACGAAGAGTGAGCCCAAGGGCAGGCGTTGTAACAGAACCGTCCAAATTATAAGAGCACAAGTACAAAAACAATCACTGAAGTGATCAAATTCTCGCACTTGAGCCCATATAACTCCGGTAGTCTAATGAAATCGCGAGGGATTTCAAACCAACCAACATACCAGCCAAGATCATAGTGATTCAACATAACAAGTCACATGTTACAACCATTTCACAAGTAATTGAATATATATCGGAGTTCAACATAGTTATTACAACTTAAGTTCAAAAATAGCAGAAGCAAAGTAATTGGAAACTAACAACACCATTATTTAAAATACATGTTAGTACAAAGGTCAACTTCCCACAAAAGCATGAGAGAAGATAACTCAGAAGGATCATGCCCGTGATCACACTCCGCCTCTACGACAGGAGCCAACCAACTTTTGCAGCCGCCATGATACATCACAACCTGCAACAAGTGGGGATAAAACCCTAAGTATGAGAAGGTACTCAGCTAGACTTACCCGTTAGAAACCAAAAATAAAGTGACACCAAGGATCATGCAAGGCTGATATAAAGTGGGCTAGCTTGACATCATTTTGCATAGAAGCTTATTATGGATAAGTAATCATTAATGCTTAAGCATCAAGTTAATTATCATTAACCTGTCCTCTATATTAGAACCTGTACTAGAGCACTCACTTTATTAGGAGCAAACAATATTAACCATAGCAGGTATAAATTGAGGCAACCTTTCCATCGTTATCCAATTAACCATCCGTTCAATTTAATGGAATCTACGTTGCCGCTGCTCAAGTCAAGTGCTCACTAACCGGGAGCGACGGCGATTTGAATCAAATTCCTATCCAGCTGGAGAGGTATTTCTAACACTCACCGAGTCACGCCTGGCGAGGGCTGCTCAGGTCACCTTTTGTACAGTTCAGGAATCGCGGGTCCGAATGATGTCGCGTCCCCAAGGGCGACACTCTGCCATGTGATAGGGACTCTAACCCCCCTTGGTCTCACGCCAATGTCCCCAAGCACATCCTTTCTCTCCTCCAAGATGCAACCTACCATTCGATTCCCGGCCTGAACCATATTACTCGACTTCGCGGTCGGAATGACTTATCCGGCCAACTAAGTGTTAGACTTGCGTTCAACATGACTCAAGGACGTACAGCGAATCGGTCCTTAAACGACTCAGACGGGAATAGATCCACACCCAAGACCTCCATGCCTTGTTGCTTCACTATCGTCATCCCGCCCGGTCTCATTTCATTTTATTAACACATGGTTCCATTTCACGATAGCAAATATAGCCATCCATGCCATATATGAATATCCCTACATCTCGCAGGTGACAGGAAATCACTTGACTTCTGTAACACCTCAAGTGTTTAGTCCATAATTGCATTGCATTTGCATAAGCATAAGCATGCATCACTCATGTTTGTTATTTTATGTGATGTCACACATGTGATTGTTTCTAGGAGTTTTGTTTGGCTCATATCATTGGATGCTTGATGGTTGGTGTAACAAAAGGTTAGAGTAGCCAATTATGCCCCACAACACCTTAGCTATACTTAGGGTAACCCTTGGAACAAGGTTCATGTTGGTCAAAATTACAAAAATGACCTCCAAGAGATGGTTGACCACCATTTGACCCTAGGATGTTCTAGTTTGACCAATTAAAAAGTCTAACTTAGAGACCTTGCATGGAAGAGCACCCTTAAGCAAAGTTGTAGGGAATTTTATGGGGAACAAAAGTCTCAATATGACCATCTCATGAAATTGACTAGAACATGCTCAAAAGTGGCCCACAAGTCAGCTAGAGGAGTGGCCTCAATACTTAGAATTTTTCTAAGTCTGTAAATTGACTCTCTAGTTTTACTGAGGCCTACTTTAGGAGCTTGTAGTTTGCAAACCAGGCCAAACCAGCTTTCACTCATATTGACAAACTTGTAGTCCTCATGTAGCTCTACAACATTGCCAACATCACCCAAGTCTGGTTCTCCATAGTTTATGAGTTATAGTGTCATGAAGTTGGGGTTTTAGTCGGTTTTAACCACTGAAATCACATTTCAGTTTCACCGAGCACCACTTGATGTCACTGTATCTCACCAACGAAACCGAACCAGCTCGTGATGCCTTTTACAAACTTGTAGTGCTCACATAGGTCTACAACTTTGTTAATTGGAGGTTCTACTGAAACGAACTGGTTTAAGAGCTAATCACCTCCAAAGTTGCTCTGTCAGATGACACCATGCACCGTGATTCAGTTTCGTCAGAGGGAGAAGTGGTCGACCGGCCACAAGGCCTCGCCGACGCGTGGACGCGCGGTGGCGGCCGTACGCCGGCCCTGGCCCCACCGATCAGACCATGGCATCTTCAAGACCGCCACGACGCGTCGAGGCTGCCTTCATTCCTTCCCCCTCCCTCTTCCGGTTTCAAACCGTCAGAACCGAGCCGCCATTGCTGCTCCACCTCCGGCGAGCTCACGCGCGTTTTCCACCGCACCACCGGCCACCAAATCACGCCAGTTCCTCCGCCTCACCGCCCTACACCTCCTCGACCCACCGGCGGCTTTGATTGAGCCCGAGGTGAGCCACATTGTTGCCTCCGCCCGTTCCCGAGAGGTCACCGGAGCTCCGCCATGGAGGCTCACCGTGGCCGGGGTAGCTCGGGCCTCCCTCCGTCTCTCCTTTCTACCTCAATCGCTCCGCCTAGCTATGGTGAAGCTCGTACCGAGCTTAGATGGGACTGTGCGGCCTCACCGGCGGCGGTACACCGCCACCCGACCCTCGCCGGCCGCCGCTCGCGGTGATGAGCCCCTTCCACTCTAACCCAACCCCTCCTACTTACATGAATCGAAGCACCGTGTGATGGGGAACGCGTGGGTGCGTTTGATTTCCCGAGCGAGCTCCCCTCCGACGAGCTTGAGCTCGCCGGAGCTCGCGGTTCGCCGCCCCCTGCCCTCTGTCACTGACCACGGGGGCCCGCACGTCAGTGCCGCGCACGGGCGGGAGTCCGAGCGGGCCGCGCGCGCGTCGTGGGCCGCGCCTGTTCCCGGGCCGGCCCAGCTTCGAATTGAAAATTATTTCATTTAATTATTTTTGTCACAGATTTTGTGGTAGTTTGGAAAATATAGATCTAGGGTTGTACTTGCTCAAAAATCATGAGATAAATTTTGTTATGATCTACATGATGTGTAGTATTTTAGCAAAATATAAATCTGGTATGTGATGTTTAAATTCTGTGAGAATTTAATAGATCCTTTAAATGTGTTTTGAAATGCATGCAAATTTGTTAAATATATAACTTGAGCTGTATTATCCCAAAAATCATGAAATTTGGTGGGTAGGTTACTTTATACTTGCCCTAGCTCTGGTAAAAAATTGGGCATTAGTGCTTAAGTAATTTTCAAGTTATAAGGCTATCATTTATTCTAGGAAATAATTGAATGAATTTTAGTAATTTTTCTACATGTGAAATGTTCTTGAAAATTTTTGGAGAATGTCTTCATACCGTAGAGTGTCTAAGAAAAATATGAAATCTGTTGTTTGATACATTTCAATATGATGTATTAAATATACAAAAATCAGCCTATTGGACTTGGGAATTTTGTATAGGGAGTTCCTTTGAATAAAATTGGTTCAAATTTTACAGTGGTCTCTTTTTGGGTCAGAGACCCCCTGTAATTTTTGTAGAATTTCAGGAGTAGTATTAAATATATGATTAAAATTCCACTTAAATAAGTAAGTAAATTAAGAAATGAGTATAAATAAATGTTCTAGGTGGTCAAACCCTACTTTCTGGTGTTTTGTGACCTATGTGAACTTGTGGTAGCATTAGTTTGGTTTTAAGAAATATTGCCACATAAATAAATATTTAATCCCCTCAATTCTAGGTTTTCTGGACAGCTGGTAGTATTTCTAAGTTTAACCTTTGATAAATATGGTTGCTGGAAAACTTGTAAATACCAAAGTTGTAGTAAAGTTGATAAACTAGCATGTTTCAAAATTTGGGGCGCATTGGCTTAGTCGATTGAGAGTTATTGCTGTTTAAAGTGTGGCAGTCCAGAATCTGCTACTCTCTGTTTAGAGAGAACAGATTCTGGAACTTATGAAATTTGACATGGAAAACTAGGAGTTAGGGGTTGAGGTCTGAAAATGAATTGTAGTGCATTTCTTAGGATTTCCAGATTGTCTTAGATCATATCTTTTGGAATTGGAAATCTCCAGTTATGATAAAAACAAGTAGCTGCAGTCCAGAATGATTTACTGTGGCATTTTGCTGATTGATGTGGTGTGGTATCCTAAGAAATGCTGCACTTGTAATTGTTAGGTGGTAGGGCCTATAACTGAAGAAGAGCAGCTTTATCTTAGCGTTTGTAGATTAGGAGAGTACTTCTCTACCGGAGAGGAAATTTGCACCTACTTCTTTTGAAGTGATTGGAATAGAGCTATAGAAGGTGAATGAATGCATTTCATTCCGAGGCATACTGCATCTTTCACTATGCATCCTGAGATTAATTATGCACTCATGCAATAGGTGTTACCGGAGGGGGTAACACTCCTCGAATTCGAACAAGTGGTACTGGAGGAGGTGCAGAACCAACCGGAGGAGCCAACAGAACCAGTCGGCGAAGGAGACGTCGCTGCAGACTTGCCGGAGTGCCCGGGCCCACCAGCCTTCAACTTTTCTTAAAGGCAAGCCCCGGTGCATGCAGAACCCATCATATTATAAATCCATCTTGAGTACTTTTAATTGTTTATTGCGTTAAGTTCTAGGAGTATATATGAAAACCCTTGCTGCATATTACCTGTCCTTCTCCAGATATCAATACTTAAATCCTAATTAGGTTTAGGCACGTGTCAATGCTTAGCCCTGCTTAGTACGGTAGAAGTCGGGTGAT
>CM039603.1:34201774-34271737 GCA_022457205.1 Saccharum spontaneum
TAGTGGCACTATTCGGGCTGGGATCTACACGGGTGCGCGTATTGGTGCTAATGGGGGTATGACAGGGGCACGAAGAGTGAGCCCAAGGGCAGGCGTTGTAACAGAACCGTCCAAATTATAAGAGCACAAGTACAAAAACAATCACTGAAGTGATCAAATTCTCGCACTTGAGCCCATATAACTCCGGTAGTCTAATGAAATCGCGAGGGATTTCAAACCAACCAACATACCAGCCAAGATCATAGTGATTCAACATAACAAGTCACATGTTACAACCATTTCACAAGTAATTGAATATATATCGGAGTTCAACATAGTTATTACAACTTAAGTTCAAAAATAGCAGAAGCAAAGTAATTGGAAACTAACAACACCATTATTTAAAATACATGTTAGTACAAAGGTCAACTTCCCACAAAAGCATGAGAGAAGATAACTCAGAAGGATCATGCCCGTGATCACACTCCGCCTCTACGACAGGAGCCAACCAACTTTTGCAGCCGCCATGATACATCACAACCTGCAACAAGTGGGGATAAAACCCTAAGTATGAGAAGGTACTCAGCTAGACTTACCCGTTAGAAACCAAAAATAAAGTGACACCAAGGATCATGCAAGGCTGATATAAAGTGGGCTAGCTTGACATCATTTTGCATAGAAGCTTATTATGGATAAGTAATCATTAATGCTTAAGCATCAAGTTAATTATCATTAACCTGTCCTCTATATTAGAACCTGTACTAGAGCACTCACTTTATTAGGAGCAAACAATATTAACCATAGCAGGTATAATTGAGGCAACCTTTCCATCGTTATCCAATTAACCATCCGTTCAATTTAATGGAATCTACGTTGCCGCTGCTCAAGTCAAGTGCTCACTAACCGGGAGCGACGGCGATTTGAATCAAATTCCTATCCAGCTGGAGAGGTATTTCTAACACTCACCGAGTCACGCCTGGCGAGGGCTGCTCAGGTCACCTTTTGTACAGTTCAGGAATCGCGGGTCCGAATGATGTCGCGTCCCCAAGGGCGACACTCTGCCATGTGATAGGGACTCTAACCCCCCTTGGTCTCACGCCAATGTCCCCAAGCACATCCTTTCTCTCCTCCAAGATGCAACCTACCATTCGATTCCCGGCCTGAACCATATTACTCGACTTCGCGGTCGGAATGACTTATCCGGCCAACTAAGTGTTAGACTTGCGTTCAACATGACTCAAGGACGTACAGCGAATCGGTCCTTAAACGACTCAGACGGGAATAGATCCACACCCAAGACCTCCATGCCTTGTTGCTTCACTATCGTCATCCCGCCCGGTCTCATTTCATTTTATTAACACATGGTTCCATTTCACGATAGCAAATATAGCCATCCATGCCATATATGAATATCCCTACATCTCGCAGGTGACAGGAAATCACTTGACTTCTGTAACACCTCAAGTGTTTAGTCCATAATTGCATTGCATTTGCATAAGCATAAGCATGCATCACTCATGTTTGTTATTTTATGTGATGTCACACATGTGATTGTTTCTAGGAGTTTTGTTTGGCTCATATCATTGGATGCTTGATGGTTGGTGTAACAAAAGGTTAGAGTAGCCAATTATGCCCCACAACACCTTAGCTATACTTAGGGTAACCCTTGGAACAAGGTTCATGTTGGTCAAAATTACAAAAATGACCTCCAAGAGATGGTTGACCACCATTTGACCCTAGGATGTTCTAGTTTGACCAATTAAAAAGTCTAACTTAGAGACCTTGCATGGAAGAGCACCCTTAAGCAAAGTTGTAGGGAATTTTATGGGGAACAAAAGTCTCAATATGACCATCTCATGAAATTGACTAGAACATGCTCAAAAGTGGCCCACAAGTCAGCTAGAGGAGTGGCCTCAATACTTAGAATTTTTCTAAGTCTGTAAATTGACTCTCTAGTTTTACTGAGGCCTACTTTAGGAGCTTGTAGTTTGCAAACCAGGCCAAACCAGCTTTCACTCATATTGACAAACTTGTAGTCCTCATGTAGCTCTACAACATTGCCAACATCACCCAAGTCTGGTTCTCCATAGTTTATGAGTTATAGTGTCATGAAGTTGGGGTTTTAGTCGGTTTTAACCACTGAAATCACATTTCAGTTTCACCGAGCACCACTTGATGTCACTGTATCTCACCAACGAAACCGAACCAGCTCGTGATGCCTTTTACAAACTTGTAGTGCTCACATAGGTCTACAACTTTGTTAATTGGAGGTTCTACTGAAACGAACTGGTTTAAGAGCTAATCACCTCCAAAGTTGCTCTGTCAGATGACACCATGCACCGTGATTCAGTTTCGTCAGAGGGAGAAGTGGTCGACCGGCCACAAGGCCTCGCCGACGCGTGGACGCGCGGTGGCGGCCGTACGCCGGCCCTGGCCCCACCGATCAGACCATGGCATCTTCAAGACCGCCACGACGCGTCGAGGCTGCCTTCATTCCTTCCCCCTCCCTCTTCCGGTTTCAAACCGTCAGAACCGAGCCGCCATTGCTGCTCCACCTCCGGCGAGCTCACGCGCGTTTTCCACCGCACCACCGGCCACCAAATCACGCCAGTTCCTCCGCCTCACCGCCCTACACCTCCTCGACCCACCGGCGGCTTTGATTGAGCCCGAGGTGAGCCACATTGTTGCCTCCGCCCGTTCCCGAGAGGTCACCGGAGCTCCGCCATGGAGGCTCACCGTGGCCGGGGTAGCTCGGGCCTCCCTCCGTCTCTCCTTTCTACCTCAATCGCTCCGCCTAGCTATGGTGAAGCTCGTACCGAGCTTAGATGGGACTGTGCGGCCTCACCGGCGGCGGTACACCGCCACCCGACCCTCGCCGGCCGCCGCTCGCGGTGATGAGCCCCTTCCACTCTAACCCAACCCCTCCTACTTACATGAATCGAAGCACCGTGTGATGGGGAACGCGTGGGTGCGTTTGATTTCCCGAGCGAGCTCCCCTCCGACGAGCTTGAGCTCGCCGGAGCTCGCGGTTCGCCGCCCCCTGCCCTCTGTCACTGACCACGGGGGCCCGCACGTCAGTGCCGCGCACGGGCGGGAGTCCGAGCGGGCCGCGCGCGCGTCGTGGGCCGCGCCTGTTCCCGGGCCGGCCCAGCTTCGAATTGAAAATTATTTCATTTAATTATTTTTGTCACAGATTTTGTGGTAGTTTGGAAAATATAGATCTAGGGTTGTACTTGCTCAAAAATCATGAGATAAATTTTGTTATGATCTACATGATGTGTAGTATTTTAGCAAAATATAAATCTGGTATGTGATGTTTAAATTCTGTGAGAATTTAATAGATCCTTTAAATGTGTTTTGAAATGCATGCAAATTTGTTAAATATATAACTTGAGCTGTATTATCCCAAAAATCATGAAATTTGGTGGGTAGGTTACTTTATACTTGCCCTAGCTCTGGTAAAAATTTGGGCATTAGTGCTTAAGTAATTTTCAAGTTATAAGGCTATCATTTTATTCTAGGAAATAATTGAATGAATTTTAGTAATTTTTCTACATGTGAAATGTTCTTGAAAATTTTTGGAGAATGTCTTCATACCGTAGAGTGTCTAAGAAAAATATGAAATCTGTTGTTTGATACATTTCAATATGATGTATTAATTATACAAAAATCAGCCTTTTGGACTTGGGAATTTTGTATAGGGAGTTCCTTTGAATAAAATTGGTTCAAATTTTTACAGTGGTCTCTTTTTGGGTCAGAGACCCCCTGTAATTTTTGTAGAATTTCAGGAGTAGTTTAAATATATGTTTAAAATTCCACTTAATTAAGTAAGTAAATTAAGAAATGAGTATAAATAAATGTTCTAGGTGGTCAAACCCTACTTTCTGGTGTTTTTGTGACCTATGTGAACTTGTGGTAGCATTAGTTTGGTTTTAAGAAATATTGCCACATAAATAAATATTTAATCCCCTCAATTCTAGGTTTTCTGGACAGCTGGTAGTATTTCTAAGTTTAACCTTTGATAAATATGGTTGCTGGAAAACTTGTAAATACCAAAGTTGTAGTAAAGTTGATAAACTAGCTTGTTTCAAAATTTGGGAGCATTTGGCTTAGTCGTTTGAGAGTTATTGCTGTTTAAAGTGGCAGTCCAGAATCTGCTACTCTCTGTTTAGAGAGAACAGATTCTGGAACTTATGAAATTTGACATGGAAAACTTAGGAGTTTGGGGTTGAGGTCTGAAAATGAATTGTAGTGCATTTCTTAGGATTTCCAGATTGTCTTAGATCATATCTTTTGGAATTGGAAATCTCCAGTTATGATAAAAACAAGTAGCTGCTGTCCAGAATGTTTTACTGTGGCATTTTGCTGATTGATGTGGTGTGGTATCCTAAGAAATGCTGCTCTTGTAATTGTTAGGTGGTAGGGCCTTAACTGAAGAAGAGCAGCTTTATCTTAGGTTGAGTAGATTAGGTGAGTACTTCTCTACCGGAGAGGAAATTTGCACCTACTCTTTTGAAGTGATTTGGATAGAGCTTTAGAAGTGTTGAATGCATTTCATTCCGAGCATACTGCATCTTTCACTATGCATCCATGAGATTTATTATGCACTCATGCAATAGGTGTTCCGGAGGGGGTAACACTCCTCGAATTCGAACAAGTGGTACTGGAGGAGGTGCAGAACCAACCGGAGGAGCCAACAGAACCAGTCGGCGAAGGAGACGTCGCTGAAGACTTGCCGGAGTGCCCGGGCCACCAGCCTTCAACTTTTCTTAAAGGCAAGCCCCGGTGCATGCTGAACCCATCATTTTATAAATCCATCTTGAGTACTTTTAATTGTTTATTGCGTTAAGTTCTAGGAGTTATATGAAAACACTTGCTGCATATTACCTGTCCTTCTCCAGATATCATACTTAAATCCTATATTAGGTTTAGGCACGTGTCAATGCTTAGCCCTGCTTAGTACGGTAGAAGTCGGGTGATTTTCGGTCATCCGCAAGAGATAGGATTGGGTCGCGAGTGGCTTATGGCTATCGTGATGGAACCATGATTTAAAATGAAATTGAGACCGGACGGGAGTTCGATGGTACAGTTGCAAGACACTTCACATCTTGGGTGTGGAGCCATGCCCGTCTGAGTCGTTTAAGGACCGATTCGTTGTACGTCCTTGAGTCATGTTGAACGTAGTCTAACACTTAGTTGGCCGGATAAGTCGTTCCGACCGCGAAGTCGAGTAGTATGGTTCAGGCCGGGAATCGAATGGTAGGTTGCATCTTGGAGGAGAGAAAGGATGTGCTTGGGGACATTGGCGTGAGACCAAGGGGGGGTTAGAGTCCCTATCACCTGGCAGAGTGTCGCCCTTGGGGACGCGACATCATTCGGACCCGCGATTCCTGAACTATACGAAAGATGACCTGAGCAGCCCTCGCCAGGCGTGACTCGGTGAGTGTTAGAAATACCCCTCCAGCTGGATAGGAATTCGATTCGAATCGCCGTCGCTCCCGGTTAGTGAGCACTTGACTTGAGCAGCGGCAACGTAGATCTCATTAATTGAACAGATGGTTAAGTGAATGATACAATGTTGCCACAATTTATACCTGCTATGGAATAATATGAATAATTGTTTGATGATAATCAAGTGTATGTTTAGTACAGGTGCTAAGATAGATGACAGGTAAATACTAAAAATAACTGCTAGTACAGGTTATAAGAGTTTCAACTACTTATGCCTTTATGCAAAATGTGGTGTCAGCTAGCCTCTTGTATAAGCCTTGCATAATCCTTGGTGTCTTCTTATTTCTGGTTTATGACGGGTAAGTCTAGCTGAGTACATTCCAGTACTCAGGGTTTATTCCCTCCTGTTGCAGATGATATGCTCTATCAAGGCTTCTGCAAGACGTGTCTCCACCCTGCGGGTGATGATGACTAGATCACTAGGGTGTGATCATCTTTATGTACTTTCCTCATGCTTTTGCGGGTTGTCGATCAACAAGACTGGCAGTAATTAATCAACTAGTGTGTGTTATGCTTCCGCTACTTCCCAAACTTGGTTTGTAATATTTGCAACTCCGTGGTGTAAACTTATTTTGGATCTATTTGTGAAATGTAACGTATGATGTGCATGTTGAATGATGCGATCCTGGTTGTAAGCAGTTTGGTTTGAAATCCTTCGTGATTTCAATTGACTACCGGGATTATATGGGCTCAAGTTTGAAAATTTGAGCGCTTCAGTGCTTGTTTTCGTACTTGTGCTCTTATAATTTGGTCGGTTCTGTTACAGCTGGTATCGGAGCATAATTCAACATTAAACACATCTTACGAGTAATTAAAAACAAAAGTATTTATTTATGAAAAGGGTTAAACTCTAAAAATTATTTTTATAGGTATGCCAGTGATCACATCCCTTAGCCCAAATAAGGACTCTTAGGTGGCTTATGATAAAGACTAACTTGGGGGCCTTGTTTGTTTTTATTTCGTCGTCCATACGGCGTGGTATTGTATGGATGCCATCCACTTAGGTGGTAATGTATGGATCAATTACCTCGACGCTCTGGTAAGTGTGAGTTGTGAGAGCATGATCGTCCAACCGGTGGTCTAGGGGAGAGTAGTTTTGGTGACTTGCATACTTACATGTTCAAACCATGTAACTATGTAAAGCACTTAATTGTGGGCATCTATAAATTGAGTAGCTTTGATACTGAAATATATACATCCGGGGATGTGTATATGGAAAGTATTTAGTTTACTGCTTTCTTGTATGTTATTTTGGGAATTGTTGGGCTGCAATGAGATTTTCTGCAGGTACACTAACAGCGTAACGAGTAGACCGATAGTTTCGCTTATATGAGAGAACGTATGTATGCCACCGCTTAGCGTTAGAACTTTAGTTTTCTACTAAGGTGAGAGGGCGTACGGAACGTGCATGCATCATGTTTAATTATATCATACATGTCAATTACTCCCTCCTTAAAAATTTCAATAGTCCCGACTAAATTAAATTTCGTATCCCCTAAATGATCCTCACTTTAAGTCGTATCTTGTTGATACAGATGGCACGTACTAGGATGACAGCCCGTAAGTCGACCGGAGGAAGGGTCCCTCGCCACCAGCTAGCTCCACGTGAGCCCCGTCCCGAGCCCACTGAGGTGGAAAGGTTACGGGCTGAGTTGGCCGAGGTGACTGCTGCTAGGGATGCAGCGCGGCAGCAACTGGAGCAAGTGATTTGTGACCGTGATCAGGAAACGCTTGCGGTCCAGAGGTTGACAGTGGCAAATCGCAACTGTCAACGCATGCTGGTCCGTGTCATGGACCAGAGGGATGAAGCCTGGCACGAGGAGAACGTTCTGAGGGCTCGTCAGTTTGAGCTCGAGCAACAGTTAGAAAATACTGAAGAATACAATGACAACCTTCATGAAGAAGTGCACCGCCTGAACAACCAGCTTAATCCTCTGCTACCTAGAAACAACAATGTAGATGAGGATATGGGTTCAGGAATCTTCATGGCTGAGGATGATGATGAAGTGGAGGTCAATGGACCACAGGATGCCCCACCTGCAGAAGCACCAGAGGAAGAGCCAGAAGAAGAAGAAGACGAGGAGTTAGAGCCTGTTAGTGATGAGGATGGCGGGGAGATCCTTGACACTGACTCTGAGGATGAGGCTTAGAGTAGTCATCATGTAGCTATGGTGTCGAATCGCCTTTTGTACCCTCCCTGTGTAGGAGTGAGGCCTTGTAATAACTTGACGTTGGGATGTAAGTTCGAACCATATGTTTCCTGAATGTTAGTTGAACCTGTTAATTTCAATCGCAAAGGGATGTCTTATTGTGTTGTGTTCGATGATAGTGTCATGATTAGCACCCTTCGGTGCCGCGACAAAACCGAGGGCCTCCTATGGCGCGCGACATAAGGCTGTGCTGCTTGGCACACGCTGGTATCGAGGTGGCTAGTCATGATCCACCATGGAACTCTCCATTGAGAAGTCTCTTTGTGGTTAGTTTGAAATAGCCTTTCACAATCAACTAAAAATTTTGAGATCGAATCTAAGTACCATGTGAAAGGCCAAAAATCACGTAGATAGTGACGTAAACGGTTCAGTAACTGTTGTGCTCCCTGTGAGTGAGCCTTTATCAAAGAACATTTTGTTGGATTCCCCCATATGATTTCGTCAATTGATGCGCTTGAATGGATTGTGCGGTTGTGATGAATTATTGTGCCTTAATTATTATGAGAAGTCCAATTCATGAAGTCAGTTTGACATTTTTGCAATAATTCATCTACAAATTTCCCACATCGTCAGTGCTCATTGGCTACGCATTTTGCAGATGTCATATAATCTCCGTCGGGGTCGTGGCAATGAGAAGGAGGAACAGCCACCCCCTCCGCCACCACCTACCCCGGCTGAGCTGATGCAGTCTGTGATAGAAGGACAGCGCATGTTAGCTGATGCTATGCGCCAACTTGCCAATCGGGAGGCTCGTCAAGGTCGTCAGGGCCCCGAACCAAATCAGTACAGTGATTTCAAGGACTTTCTTGATACAAAGCCCCCGCTCTTTAAGGAGGCGGAAGAACCACTGCAAGCCGACAAGTGGTTGAATACTATTGAACAAAAGTTTCGTCTGCTTCGACTGACCGATGAGCTAAAAACTGAGTATGCTTCTCATCAGCTGCATGGTCCAGCGGGTATTTGGTGGAGCCACTATTGTTCCACACTGCCTGCCAATGTCCCGATTGCTTGGGACCAGTTCAAGGCAGCATTCCGTGGAAACTATATTCCTCTAGGTCTTATGGCAATCAAGCACACAGAATTCATGAGGCTGTCGCAGGGAAACAAAAGCTTGACTGAATACTTGCAGTCTTTCAACAACCTGGCAAGGTATGCCACGGAATTTGTGGATACCGATGCCAAGAAAATTGCTAGCTTCAAAAGGGGCCTCGGCCCAAAGCTGATGAAGACTATGGGCACTAGCAAGTGTACTACTTTTAATGAATTTATCAGTGATGCTTTGACTTAGGAGAATAATAATGCTATTTATTCTGCCTCTAAGAGCCGTAAGAGGGCCCTGGAGGCGAGTGCTTCTCAGTCGCGGGCCTCAGCTGCACCAAGGTCTTCCCCACGCCCACCTGCTCAGAATACAAAGTTCCGTCCGTCACAGAAGAAGCCTGCTGCCAAAACTGGATTCCGCAAGGCTTATACAGTCGCTCTGCCAAAGGGCAATTCTGGTCAGAGCAGCTCTAGTGTTCCTCCCAGCAACATGCCTTGCTGGAACTGCAACAAGCCAGGCCATTGGTCCCGGAACTGTCCTTACCCTAAGAAGAATGTCAACCAAGGTGGCCGTCAGGGACACGCTCATTATAACAGTATTGAGGAAATACCATCTAGTGAGGTGGTCACTGCTGGTAAGTTCCTAGTTGACCAACACCCTGCAGTGGTACTTTTTGATTCAGGTGCTTCGCATTCCTTTATCAGTCCTAAGTTTGCATCAAAATTCGCACACAAGTTGCATACTGTTGAAGGTGTGGGTTATTACATTAGTGCTGCGAGTGGGAATATTTCCACGAATAAAGTAGTGGGGAATCTTAAGTTTGAGATAGAAGGGCGAAATTATTCGCTTGCTCTATTAGTTTTACCGGGTTTAGACATAGACGTTATCTTGGGCATGAATTGGATGAGTCAGAATGGGGTACTCATCGATACATCCGCTCAGGTAGTTATGCTAAGAGATCCTACAGATCAAAAGGGTTTTCTAGTACAACTTCCCAGAAAAGTTGAATTGTCGGGGGAAGTTCATGCTGTGCAAGCAAAGGCGTTGGCTGAAATTCCCATAGTAAATGAGTTTTCGGACGTTTTTCCCGATGATTTGCCGGGACTCCCTCCGGATCGGGATGTGGAATTTAAAATCAAGTTGTTGCCTGGCACGGCACCCATCTCTAGGAGACCTTATAGGATGCCTCCGAATGAGTTAGCTGAACTTAAGGTGCAGTTGAATGAACTGTTGAAGAAGGGGTTGATTCGTCCTAGCTCGTCTCCATGGGGATGCCCTGCTATCTTTGTAAAGAAGAAGGATCAGACCTTGCGGATGTGCGTAGACTATAGACCTCTGAATGCGGTCACTGTTAAGAATAAGTATCCCCTACCGCGTATCGATATCTTGTTCGATCAGTTGTCCAAAGCTAAAGTCTTTTCCAAGATTGATCTAAGGTCTGGGTACCATCAGATTAAAATCCGTCCTGAAGATATTCCAAAAACAGCCTTCTCGACAAGATACGGCCTTTATGAGTATCTTGTTATGTCTTTCGGCCTGACGAATGCCCCCGCACACTTCATGTGCTTGATGAATTCGGTGTTTATGCCTGAATTGGACAAGTTTGTGGTGGTGTTCATTGATGACATCTTGGTGTATTCTGAAAATGAGGAAGAACACGCTGAACACTTGCGTATTGTCCTCAGCAGACTGCGTCAGCATCAACTGTATGCGAAGTTCAGTAAGTGTGAATTCTGGCTTCGTGAAGTACCTTTCCTTGGGCATGTGTTGTCTGATGGAGGAATTATGGTGGATCCCACTAAGGTACAAGAAGTATTGAATTGGAAGGCTCCTACTTCGGTTCATGAGGTCCGGAGTTTCCTTGGGTTGGCTGGCTATTATCGTCGCTTCATCCTGGATTTCTCAAAAATAGCCAAACCCATGACTCGGTTGCTACAAAAAGACACCAGGTTTGTCTGGACTCCTGAGTGTGATGCGGCTTTTCACCAACTGCGAACCCTCCTAACCTCGGCTCCGGTTTTAGCACAACCGGATATCGAGAAACCGTTTGATGTTTACTGTGATGCCTCAGGCATAGGTTTGGGAGGTGTTTTGATGCAGGAAGACCGAGTAATTGCATATACCTCACGGCAACTTCAGAAGCATGAGGTGAATTATCCAACGCATGACTTAGAGCTGGCTGCAGTTGTTCATGCTTTGAAAGTATGGCGGCATTATCTACTGGGCAATGTCTGCAATATCTATGCAGACCACAAAAGCCTCAAATACATCTTCACCCAACCCGAGCTAAATATGCGTCAGAGAAGATGGCTCGAGTTGATTAAGGATTATAATCTTCAAGTACACTATCATCCAGGCAAGGCAAATGTGGTTGCGGACGCTTTAAGCTGTAAGTCTCATTGCCATTCCTTAGTTGAAACTGATTTTCATCGATCCCGCCTGTTACATCCAGCAGTCTTGTACAACATCACTATCAGTGGTACTCTCAGAAACAGAATTATTGAGCTCCAAAAGACTGATCCGGGTATATTTCACATAAAACGTAAGATGAAAGAGGAAGAAACTAAGCATTTCAGGTTAGATGACGAAGGTGTGCTGTGGTTTAAGGATAGATTAGTGGTACCTAAGGACCGAGAGCTTAGAGATCAGATCTTGTCCGAGGCACATTCTTCCAAGCTGTCTATTCATCCTGGTAGTAATAAGATGTACTATGATTTGAAGCCACTTTATTGGTGGACTAAGATGCGGAAAGAGATAGCTGCATATGTTGCTAGGTGTGACACCTGTTGCAGAGTTAAAGATGTGCACATGAAAGCTGGGTTACTCCAGCCACTTTCTATCCCAGGCTAGAAATGAGAAGAGATAAGCATGGATTTCATTGTCGGACTTCCTCCTACTGTCAAGAATCATAACTCCATCTGGGTAATTGTTGATCGTTTGACCAAATCAGCTCATTTCATTCCAGTGAGAGTGGACTATCGTCCCACTGACTATGCTGAGTTGTACTTCAATCAGATAGTCCGGCTTCATGGGGTACCTCGTACTATCGTTTCTGACCGTGGTCCCCAGTTCACTGCTCGCTTTTGGGAGCACTTGCATCACCTTATGGGAACCAAGTTAGTGAGAAGCTCTGCTTATCACCCCCCAGACGTCTGGTCAGACGGAACACCAAGAGAGTATTAAGATGGCCCCGTTCGAAGCTTTGTACGGTCGTAAGTGTCGAACTCCACTAAACTGGGTAGAAGCTGGGGAAAGAAGGTATTATGGCATTGATTTTGTCCAGGAAGCCGAGGAACAAGTCCGTACTATCCAGAAACACATGGCTGCAGCCCAAGCTAGACAGAAAAGCTATGCTGATCGTCGTAGAAAGCCACTCGAGTTTGAAGTTGGAGACTTCGTTTATCTAAAAGTATCCCCAATGAAGAGTGTCCAACGTTTTGGTGTTAAGCGGAAACTTGCACCAAGATACGTGGGTCCTTTCCAGATCATAGGCAAAAGTGGAGCTGTTGCGTACAAGATCCAATTACCTCCTGAAATGAGTGCCATATTCAACGTTTTCCATGTATCTCAACTTAAAAAGTGTCTTCAAGTTCCTGAGGAACAAGTTCCTTTAGAAGATATCAGGCTTGAATCCGACCTAACCTACGAAGAAAAGCCAATCTGAGTGATCGATACTCAGGAACGAATAACTAGAAGCAAAGTGGTTAAATGGTATAAAGTGATGTGGAGTAATCAGGGTAGTGAAAGTGATGCTACGTGGGAACGGGAAGATTATTTGCGGGATGGTTATAAGGAATTCTATGAAAATGGTACGCTTTCCAAATCTCGGGACGAGATTTTTATAAGGGGGAGGGCTGTAACACCTCAAGTGTTTAGTCCATAATTGCATTGCATTTGCATAAGCATAAGCATGCATCACTCATGTTTGTTATTTTATGTGATGTCACACATGTGATTGTTTCTAGGAGTTTTGTTTGGCTCATATCATTGGATGCTTGATGGTTGGTGTAACAAAAGGGTAGAGTAGCCAATTATGCCCCACAACACCTTAGCTATACTTAGGGTAACCCTTGGAACAAGGTTCATGTTGGTCAAAATTACAAAAATGCCCTCCAAGAGATGGTTGACCACCATTTGACCCTAGGATGTTCTAGTTTGACCAATTAAAAAGTCTAACTTAGAGACCTTGCATGGAAGAGCACCCTTAAGCAAAGTTGTAGGGAATTTTATGGGGAACAAAAGTCTCAATATGACCATCTCATGAAATTGAACAGAACATGTTCAAAAGTGGCCCACAAATCAGCTAGAGGAATGGCCTCAATACTTAGAATTTTTCTAAGTCTGTAAATTGACTCTCCAGTTTTACTGAGGCCTACTTTAGGAGCTTGTAGTTTGCAAACAAGGCCAAACCAGCTTTCACTCATATTGACAAACTTGTAGTCCTCATGTAGCTCTACAATATTGCCAACATCACCCAAGTCTGGTTCTCCATAGTTTATGAGGTATAGTGTCATGAAGTTGGGGTTTCAGTCGGTTTTAACCACTGAAATCACATTTCAGTTTCACCGAGCACCACTTGATGTCACTGTATCTCACCAATGAAACCGAACCCGCTCATGATGCCTTTTACAAACTTGTAGTGCTCACATAGGTCTACAACTTTGTTAATTGGAGGTTCTACTGAAACGAGCTGGTTTAAGAGCTAATCACCTCCAAAGTTGCTCTGTCAGATGACACCATGCACCGCGATTCAGTTTCGTCAGAGGGAGAAGTGGCCGACTGGCCATAGGGCCTCGCTGACGCGTGGACGCACGGTGGCGGTCGTACGCCGGCCCTGGCCCCACCGGTCAGACCACGGCATCTTCAAGACCGCCACGACGCGTCGAGGCTGCCTTCATTCTTTCCTCCTCCCTCTTCCGGTTTCAAACCGTCAGAACCAAGCCGCCATTGCCGCTCCACCTCCGGCGAGCTCACGCGCGTTTTCCACCGCACCACCGGCCACCAAATACTGCCAGTTCCTCCGCCTCACCACCCTACACTTCCTCGACCCACCGGCGGCTTTGATTGAGCCCGAGGTGAGCCACATTGTTGCCTCCGCCCGTTCCTGAGAGGTCACCGGAGCTCCGCCATGGAGGCTCACCGTGGCCGGGGTAGCTCGGGCCTCCCTACGTCTCTCCTTTCTACCTCAATCGCTCCGCCTAGCTGTGCTGAAGCTCGTACCGAGCTTAGATGGGACCGTGCGGCCTCACCGGCGGCGGTACACCGCCACCCAACCCTCGCCGGTCGCCGCTCGCGGTGACGAGCCCCTTCCACTCCTACCCAACCCCTCCTACTTACACGAATCAAAGCACCGTGTGATGGGGAACGCGTGGGTGCGTTTGATTTCCCGAGCGAGCTCCCCTCCGACGAGCTTGAGCTCGCCGGAGCTCGCGGTTCGCCCCCCCCCCTGCCCTCTGTCACTGACCACGGGGGCCCGCACGTCAGTGCCGTGCGCGGGCGGGAGTCCGAGCGGGCCGCGCGCGCGCGTCGTGGGCCGCGCCTGTTCCCGGGCCGGCCCAGCTTCGAAGTGAAAATTATTTCATTTAATTATTTTTGTCACAAATTTTGTGGTAGTTTGGAAAATATAGATCTGGGGTTGTACTTGCTCACAAATCATGAGATAAATTTTGTTATGATCTACATGATGTGTAGTATTTTAGAAAAATATAAATCTGGTATGTGATGTTTAAATTCTGTGAGAATTTAATAGATCCTTTAAATGTGTTTTGAAATGCATGCAAATTTGTTAAATATATAACTTGAGCTGTAGTATCCCAAAAATCATGAAATTTGGTGGGTAGGTTACTTTATACTTGCCCTAGCTCTGGTAAAAATTTGGGCATTAGTGCTTAAGTAATTTTCAAGTTATAAGGCTATCATATTATTCTAGGAAATAATTGAATGAATTTTAGTAATTTTTCTACATGTAAAATGTTCTTGAAACTTTATGGAGAATGTCTTGGTACCCTAGAGTGTCTAAGAAAAATATGAAATCTGTTGTTTGATACTTTTCAATATGATGTATTAATTATACAAAAATCAGCCTTTTGGACTTGGGAATTTTGTATAGGGAGTTCCTGTGAATAAAATTGGTTCAAATTTTTACAGTGGTCTCTTTTTGGGTCAGAGACCCCCTGTAATTTTTGTAGAATTTCAGGAGTAGTTTAAATATATGTTTAAAATTCCACTTAATTAAGTAAGTAAATTAAGAAATGAGTATAAATAAATGTTCTAGGTGGTCAAACCCTACTTTCTGGTGTTTTTGTGACCTATGTGAACTTGTGGTAGCATTAGTTTGGTTTTAAGAAATATTGCCACATAAATAAATATTTAATCCCCTCAATTCTAGGTTTTCTGGACAGCTGGTAGTATTTCTAAGTTTAACCTTTGATAAATATGGTTGCTGGAAAACTTGTAAATACCAAAGTTGTAGTAAACTTGATAAACTAGCTTGTTTCAAAATTTGGGAGCATTTGGCTTAGTCGTTTGAGAGTTATTGCTGTTTAAAGTGGCAGTCCAGAATCTGCTACTCTCTGTTTAGAGAGAACAGATTCTGGAACTTATGAAATTTGACATGGAAAACTTAGGAGTTTGGGGTTGAGGTCTGAAAATGAATTGTAGTGCATTTCTTAGGATTTCCAGATTGTCTTAGATCATATCTTTTGGAATTGGAAATCTCCAGTTATGATAAAAACAAGTAGCTGCTGTCCAGAATGTTTTACTGTGGCATTTTGCTGATTGATGTGGTGTGGTATCCTAAGAAATGCTGCTCTTGTAATTGTTAGGTGGTAGGGCCTTAACTGAAGAAGAGCAGCTTTATCTTAGGTTGAGTAGATTAGGTGAGTACTTCTCTATCGGAGAGGAAATTTGCACCTACTCTTTTGAAGTGATTTGAATAGAGCTTTAGAAGTGTTGAATGCATTTCATTCCGAGCATACTGCATCTTTCACTATGCATCCATGAGATTTATTATGCACTCATGCAATAGGTGTTCCGGAGGGGGTAACACTCCTCGAATTCGAACAAGTGGTACCGGAGGAGGTGCAGATCCAACCGGAGGAGCCAACAGAACCAGTCGGCGAAGGAGACGCCGCTGAAGACTTGCCGGAGTGCCCGGACCACCGGCCTTCAACTTTTCTTAAAGGCAAGCCCCGGTGCATGCTGAACCCATCATTTTATAAATCCATCTTGAGTACTTTTAATTGTTTATTGCATTAAGTTCTAGGAGTTATATGAAAACACTTGCTGCATATTACCTGTCCTTGTCCAGATATCGTACTTAAATCCTATATTAGGTTTAGGCACGTGTCAATGCGTAGCCCTGCTTAGTACGGTAGAAGTCGGGTGATTTCCGGTCATCCGCGAGAGATAGGATTGGGTCGCGAGTGGCTTATGGCTATCGTGATGGAACCATGATTTAAAATGAAATTGAGACCGGATGGGAGTTTGATGGTACAGCTGCAAGACACTTCACGTCTTGGGTGTGGAGCCATGCCCGTCTGAGTCGTTTAAGGACCGATTCGCTGTACGTCCTTGAGTCATGTTGAACGTAGTCTAACACTTAGTTGGCCGGATAAGTCGTTCCGACCGCGAAGTCGAGTAGTATGGTTCAGGCCGGGAATCGAATGGTAGGTTGCATCTTGGAGGAGAGAAAGGATGTGCTTGGGGACATTGGCGTGAGACCAAGGGGGGTTAGAGTCCCTATCACCTGGCAGAGTGTCGCCCTTGGGGACGCGACATCATTCAGACCCGCGATTCCTGAACTGTACGAAAGATGACCTGAGCAGCCCTCGCCAGGCGTGACTCGGTGAGTGTTAGAAATACCCCTCCAGCTAGATAGGAATTCGATTCGAATCGCCGTCGCTCTCGGTTAGTGAGCACTTGACTTGAGCAGCGGCAACGTAGATCTCATTAATTGAACAGATGGTTAAGTGAATGGTACAATGTTGCCACAATTTATACCTGCTATGGAATAATATGAATAATTGTGTGATGATAATCAAGTGCATGTTTAGTACAGGTGCTAAGATAGATGACAGGTAAATACTAAAAATAACTGCTAGTACAGGTTATAAGAGTTTCAACTACTTATGCCTTTATGCAAAACGTAGTGTCAGCTAGCCTCTTGTATAAGCCTTGCATAATCCTTGGTGTCTTCTTATTTCTGGTTTATGACGGGTAAGTCTAGTTGAGTACATTCCAGTGCTCATTGTTTATTCCCTCCTGTTGCAGATGATATGCTCTATCAAGGCTTCTGCAAGACGTGTCTCCACCCTGCGGGTGATGATGACTAGATCACTAGGGCGTGATCGTCTTTATGTACTTTCCTCATGCTTTTGCGGGTTGTCGATCAACAAGACTGGCAGTAATTAATCAACTAGTGTGTGTTATGCTTCCGCTACTTCCCAAACTTGGTTTGTAATATTTGCAACTCCGTGGTGTAAACTTATTTCGGATCTATTTGTGAAATGTAACGTATGATGTGCATGTTGAATGATGCGATCCTGGTTGTAAGCAGTTTGGTTTGAAATCCTTCATGATTTCAATTGACTACCGGGATTATATGGGCTCAAGTTTAAAAATTTGAGCACTTCGGTGCTTGTTTTCGTACTTGTGCTCTTATAATTTGGTCGGTTCTGTTACAACTTCTACCGCTTAAAGCAGGGCTAAGCATCTACTCGATCCTAGTCTATGTAGGATTCAAGGATTCATGTATCTGGACAAGGAATGATATAATGCAGCAAGAGTTTCCAACCAACTCCCATCACCTAATGCAACAATACTTATAACATATATAGAATTAATTGCTTTGAAGATAGGAGGCTTATAATGCTCCGGGGCTTGCCTGGGGTCTGACTCAAGTTAGAGTATGTCAGATGAAGTCACTTGGCGAGCAACCTCCAATCTACTACTTGTCCGGTCCTTCTATCTTCGGGTTTGGATCCACCAAACACCGTCTTCGGGTTTGGCTCCAACGCCACATCCTTCACACGTTTCTGCTAGCGTACCTATATGAGATGCAACCATGCACATGTGTGAATGCATAGAAGTGCAATAAACAGAGTAATCAAACAAGCATACCAAAGTTCTCATCAACACCTAGGGCTAATTAACTTAATCCACATTAGGGCATAACATAGAAGATGGCAAGCACATCAAGCAAGACACAAGCCTCAAGATCACAGGGTACTTACCCAAGTACTTTCAAAGGTATGAGTCACACTTCAACACACTAGCATGGCAAAGTTAATCAAAGCACTACAACTAAAATCTGTCACTTTCTGGACATACATATAGTAGCTCAGTAAATCAATCATAACTGGAGATCCCTAAATCCAAATGACTTGCAAGAAGATATTCTGGAAAGCTTATGAAATTATCTACATTTCATCTTTAATCATCTCAACATTATTCCCAAGTTATCATAACCAAACATGCCAATCTTTAAAGTCTGCACAGAAGGTAATTAAAATCTGACAGTAGACTTATTAAGCATGCAACTCTTAAACTATCAGACCTGGGATCATGAAAATGTAACACAAGCAAGATAAGATAATTATCTACAACTCTTGTATTTACCAAAACCACAGTAAACATCATTTACACCATGAAACTAGTTGCACGAGTAACACCACACATGCAGCCCAACAGCAGTGGTACAATTATAGACAGAAAACTGATAGAAACTTCAGAGAAGCATAAATGGAGTTCTAGACCTCCAAAAAATATGATTCTCAACTTTATGGAAATATTATAAAATTACCTACAACTTTCTTGTAATCATCTTAAGATGATTCTACAGTTAACATGGTCAATTAATTAAATAATTGCATCTCTGTCCAAAATATGGACAGAATCTGATATGCCAATTTAAATCGTTATAGATTGAGTTTCACAAATCCAATAATTATGGTTCGGGACTTTTTAGAAAGCTTAACAAATTTTGAACAACTTTTATATAAACATCTAGAACTAATTCTACCACTAACAAGGTCACACATGGCACACAGAGCAATGCTGTCTGGGTTTGGGCAGAAACTGCCACAGTACTTTAAACAACTATAACTAAACATATACTTAACCAAAAATTGTGATCTTTAGCTTTTTGAAAATATTATGAAAAGTACTACAACTCATCTATTATCAACAAGGCATGATTCATAACTTAACTGAGCCAAACAATGCATACATGCAGCACTGTCCAGAATAGAAGCAAAGCAGCATATGGCATTTGTTATTTTTATAGCTCCTAAACTATCAGTCTTAAAATCCTGAAATTTTTACCAGACATCACACATCACAATAGTAGCATGCCACAAAAATTTCACTTCATTTAGATCCCTATATCTGCAGTTATGAAAAATAACAGATTCTACTATAATTCAAAACCTAGTTGCATATATTGATTTTTACAGATAAAACTTTAAACTAAAACATGCTATATTATAGATCTACTGCATAGAAAATTTCACAAGGATTCCAAAAAGTCCTCATGTGCTATTTTATGATTTTTCTACCAATTACTATGTATTTTTGAAGTTCAGCCATTTAAATGCAATACTAATTTCGAAAAAAAAGAGAACATTATGCAGAGTGAACACAAAACTTTCCACAATTCATGTAAGCCCCTATATGTAAATCCTTTGTCTCTAGCACTTTTGCAAAGTGAACACAACAAAGAGTTTCTGCCTCGCTAGATGGTCCTTCTTCCTCACAGCGACGGAAAACAGAGAAGGGGACGGAGGAGGCCGGCCTGATTCCGGTGAGATAATGGCCCAGGACGACGAAGGAGGCAAACGGCAACCAACAGCAGCGGCAGGAGGGAGGAGGAGAGGGGCGGCTGGTGTTGGAAGAGGAGGGGCAAGGGAGGAGCGACGGCAACAGCGAGCTCCAGCCCGACTCGGCCATGGCGTCGGGCACGAGAGAGCGAGAGAGGAATAGACCGAGGAAAAGAGAAGGGAGCGAGTGAAGGGTCGGGCTCGATCCCCTTTTTCTCCCCCTCGACACAGAGCAGCCCGGGTAGGTGGCGCTCATGCATGGGCACAGCGCCACACGGCACTCGGTCCTTTCCGATGTTGGCCACCAAGTTTCAGCGTGTCCAAAACTACCATCCAAAAGCGACGTATTTACGAGTCTGCCACTCTTCTAATCTCACCTCTATCTCTTAAACCAGATGACAATTCGACCAACAAATTATACCGCTGCGTAGGGCTATGAGAGTACTACAACGTTGCTTACAGGAGCTCAGTCAAATTCCACTGGTTTGCGAGATATTAATTCCCGCAGTAGGGTTGCACCGGAGGAGTCAAAATTGCACTGTGATCAGCTTGACAGCACTTCGGGGTGGGATCGGGACGCGGTCAAAAAATAAAGTTTGTTGCATACAAACTAAACTCCAACTTTCATTAAAGGTCAAACTTCATATCTCGAACAGAAATAGTAGTTTCACTTCGGTCAACACCACGTCGGAAGAAACCCTAGTTTTGAGGTTCGGGACTGATTTTGCAGCATCTTCTTGTCACTTGTTCCACATGAGCCTTTCATAACTGTTGTTTTAGGGTTCAATTGGAGTTGTTTGGTCAAGGTTGCAAGACTTGGTTGATGACATATGTTCTCATTCTCTAAACAAAACAATCCAAGCAAGATATGACTCATTCCTTCAAAATTTCCAACTTGGCTATGACTTATCATTTCATTTGACTTCTTGATTCCAAACTTCAAGAATCTTTTCCAGGGATCACTATAGATAGAGAATGATGTGAGACACATGAAGAAGTGACATCAACACTCACTTGCATTGTCAGGTATGAGCACCAAACATACACATGTTGAAACACAGAATAACAAGGTATGTTGCATATGTTTCAAGGAGATGTTTCAAGCACATTCTATATACACATGTTTCACATGTTGCACTAGTATGTTCCATATGTTTCACTAGTGCATCACATATGTTCCATGCTCATATATGAACAAATGATGTTTAGGCTCATGCAATGCAAGTGCCAAATGCAAGCCTAACACTTGGGGTGTTACAGGCGTGGCCTGATTCCTGGCAGTCGGGCGGCCCCTGAGTATTGCAGCTCTAGTTTGCCCCACGACATTTATCGAAATAATGTCATTAGTGACATGTAGCTCACTTGATCGGTGAGTATGGTTTGTGTGAGAAATAAATCACGAGCTGGTTAGAAATCGATTTGAATCATCATCGCTCCTAGATAGTGAGCACTTAACTTGAGTTACGGCATCGTAGTAATAATGATGGAACACAGATGGTTATATGGATGATGTTGGAAATGCTAAACCTGAGATGATAACTTGATGTGAATGGTTAATCAAGTGATTGCTATAGCATAGGTGCTTACCTAGAGTGATAGGTCATAATAAAGATGATGCTAATACTTAAAATGGTTTATTCAAGATAAATTATGCTTTTCACAAATGAGTCAGCTAGCCCACTAAAAGAAAGCCTTGCATACACCTTGGTATTATTTTATTTTCGTTTAAGACGGGTAAGTCTAGCTGAGTACATTCTCGTACTTAGGGCTTTATTCCCATTGTTGTTGCAGATGGCCAGATGTACTATGGATATTGCATCAATTGTCTGTATTCCACGATGGGTGACAATTAGGATCAAGGGCCTGGTCGCTCCGTACGTCTTACCTGATGCTTTTGTTGGACATGACTACTATTTGGCACTATAATTCGAACTAAGCGTGTGTGTGAAGTCTCAAAACTATTTGCTTCTGCTACTTTATTATGAACTTGTTTTGTAATAACTTTATGTTCCGAACTCTGAGGAATTCGAAATGATGTTGCGAACTTTATGTAATATGTGACTGTGCCTGCTAAACTTGTACGATCTTGGTTAGTATGTTGGTTGGTTTGAAATCTGCCGTGATTTCACGGACTACTGGGTTATACGGGCTTAAGTTTGCTAAATTATCTGCTCTAGCAGCTGATTTTCTTACTTAATTTCATATAATTGATCGGTTTTGTTACAAAGGATGACTCAAAGCGAATGAAAAAAGCCCCTATTTATAGGCCCAAGCACGACTGTGCAGCGCGTAAGCCTTGTGCCGCGCGTGGCACAAGACAGAGTGATAAGGGGTAAAGTCTGCACGCAGCCACAGCCTCAAGATTCCCCGAAGGGCACAACGCTTGCAGCACGGCGAGTAGGCTCGACAAGACCGCACAGCACAGACAGAGTCGCCAAACTCCTAACGCATGCAAATCAACCTAACCGGTCGAGCGGAGGCTGCAAGTGGCTGACGGGTGGACGCGCGTGCTACGCCCAAGGCACAGTCAACAAGACAGCACGCAATGGTTGCATTCCACATTAATGTCGTGACCACACGAGCACCGCTCACAGAGAAGAGTGTCTTCATGATTATTTCTAAATCATAAAGACACTCGGGGACTACTGTCGGGGGTACATAACCAGGGTACCCAAGACTCACCTAACAAATCACTCGGGACGGCCTAGCTAGCCACAGCCCAGCTCCCGTGGCCCGTCTCAACCACTCATTCGTCCGATCCAAACGGCATACGGCCCACCTCGACCACTCCCTCGTAGACCATGCACCATGCAGTTGCCTCAACCACCTCCGGCCTCAGCCACAAGGGAAGGGTAGGAGGTGGGTAGAAGCATTAAATGTGCCTGCCCCGGACAAGAGCGCATGTGCTTGCGCACTCCCCTAGGTATAAAGAAAGACGGCTACCCCTCTAACCACTGGATCCTAGGGCAAAGTGTCACCCCTTGGGCCACATCCTTCTGACAAACAAGACCATACCCTAACCAGGCTACGTTCAGGGCGTGGCTTAGCGCCACCTGAGCCCCGACTAACTCGATAGACAGGCGTACGGCCGTACCCACTGCGGGCATGGAGCTCACGACCAAGAATCAACTCTCACCAAACCATCCGGATTCAAGGTCCCTTGACCTGACCACAGACAGCAACGCTGCCACAACCAAGGAGGCAGGCAACCCGCAAAGCAAGCAGGCAACCCAGTACAGATGCAGATGCTCACATACACGAGCACACACTCACCCCTATAAACGCAGATAAGCACTAATAGTAAAACAAATTTCCAAAGCCCACCTAGTTTAAGGCCATACCCACACATAAATACGAGCAGCCACGTGAATAGCTTCAGTTCCACTGCTGCAACTTTGGGACGTCACGGTCTTCAAATTGGCTACCGGTATAACTCGATTGATTGTCATACGAGGCTGATAGGAAGCACTCCGTATTCATCATACAGCTAAAACACAAGTTTCCTGGATCATGGGCAGTTTATCCGCTGCCCCCTATTGAATATAATAATATAGTCCTAGGCTTACATACAAGCCCCAGCCCACCTTTGGCTCTGCGGTCTCTGAATTACATGATCATACAAGGCAATGATGAAGTGAAAATAAGTCGAAATGACAAAATAATTTACAACTCCATATGATAAGTTCAAGCTCCCCAAGGAATAATACATGAATCATATCCCATCAGTACAGGTATCTTGTTTCCTCTGTAGCAGCGTAGTATTGAATATTTTTTCCATCTGCGATAACTGCATCTATGACATAAAACAAGTGTTGTTAGATTGGTCAGGTGGTACACCGAAAACAAGAACAGTATGCTTTTATCTCGAGATAAAGATTCAAATCATAATAATTCCTGAGCATTCTTCAAAAAAAAATTCATTGCACTAAAAAATCATTGCACTGCTTCAATGATAACTAAGGATGAAAACGGTCGGAAACGGTCGAAAACAGACTTACGATATAGAAAAACGAAAGCGGTCGGTTCGGGATATTTCTACATTTAGCAATTAAAGAGTACAAAAAATGGTTGAAAATGGTTGTGAAATCAATTGAAACTGACAATTTTTCATGTTAAAAAACGGTTCATAATATAGAAAACGAAAACGGTCAATTCGAAATATTTTTGTTCCGTTTTCATCCCTAATGATAACGATGTGGCCAAAACAACTCTTTTAGAAACCGGAAAGACGATGACACCATGAATGCAAAGAATTTTTAAAACCGTGAAATAAAAAACAGCAAAGTGCAAAAATTCACGAAGGCTTCAATTCCTTAGTTGTTTCAGTGGCTAGGCAGATTTGGAAGCATAGAAATTTGTGTTTTTGAGGGAGCTTCCAAATGTCAATGATGTTATGCAGAACATTAGGGATGAAGCCCAATTGTGGTGTAGGCAGGTGGCAAGTACTCAGTAGCGTTTAGCCATAATTATTCTTCTTATAGGACATTGGCCGTAGTTTCTTTATTTGGTCAATCCTCTTGTAGGAACCATATAGTAACATGCTTGTATGAGTAATTGATTATTCTAAGACTCCCTTCTTTTTTTTCCTTATAATAAAGTCCACTGGCAGTCCTTAAGCTTTGTTTATTGTGTCATCTCGGTCCTTAAACTCGCAAATCGTCGATTTAGCTCCTCAATCTCTGTTCGGGTCTAAGAGCCCGTCCAAGCAGGTCAAGAACCTTGCTGATGTGGCATACTAACATGAGCTTCACCCTTCGCCTCTCCCCTGAGCTTCATCTCTCCTCTCTCTCAGTTGCTCAGAGGCCACGTGTCACCCTAGGCTTGGATGGCCATGCATCGTGCATGCCAAGATGGCTGGCTAGAGCTGGTGGCAGCGTGAGCTGCTCTGGCAGGGAAAGCGTGCTGACGCCACCCTAGCTAAGTGGGTTGTGCCCCTGGCCGCACATCCGAATCAAAGCAACCATCATCCTTGTACTCGATGGGCACGAAAGCCGGCACTGATGATGGCCATGGGATCTCAACAGGTACGCAAAGAAGCCACCGCTCATGGGGATCTCAACGGTGAACTCGGTGAGCACGAAGATGTCGGTGCCAATGACGAAGCCAAAGCTGAACCACGTGAGGCACCGGCGCATCTCGTTCTAGACGCATGTGGACCAGTCGACGAAACAGTCGTGGAGGCGGGTCAGCGTCTCACCCAGCGCCCGATGGTAGGTGCCCCAGC
The DNA here is from genome assembly GCA_022457205.1 of Saccharum spontaneum. Classification (NCBI taxonomy): domain Eukaryota; kingdom Viridiplantae; phylum Streptophyta; class Magnoliopsida; order Poales; family Poaceae; genus Saccharum; species Saccharum spontaneum. Next base: position 34,226,555 of record CM039603.1, read on the forward strand.
TCACGAGCGACAACTCTGTGTAGTCCCTGTGCCGCCGCCAGTAGCTCCTCGTCGTTGCTGCAGCTTTGCCTGTGCCCATGCTCCCTCTCCCCTAAGCTAAGCAGTGGCAGGGCCACAGCACCCGAGCCCCTAGCAACACCTTCCCAAGCCACACGTGCGCCTCCCCAATCCATGCCAAAGAGAGGAGAATGGTGGAGAATGGGCTAGACCCACATGTCTGCATGCACAATAGTATACAGGCATGGGCTAGATCCATTTTACTGGATCTGAGACCTGAATAGAGATTGTGGAATTAAATGGTCGATTTGGGAGTTTCGAGACCAAGATGGCACAGCAAAACAAGTTTGAGGACCGCCAGTGGAGTTTACTCTTAAAATATAATGATGCACAACTCCTGCACGTTCAAGGAAAAAATAGAGAACTATGACATCCATTTTTGTTATTTTGCACAGTTATCATCTCTTCATTTCCAATTCTCCCATCATCTAAACCTGTTTTCTGTGTTTTCTTTGTGAGAAAATACCCATAATGAATAATCATCTTATTTTTATTAGAGTAACATACCATGTACTGCACTAGTTAATCTATGCCAAACTCCAAATGAAGAACAGCTGGTCATGCAAATAAAATTATATAAAGTTAATCATACTTATGTACTCTAAAGGCAAAACTTCACTCAAAGAAAATGGAAGTATATGGCTCTAAATGAAGAATAAGATGCCCAAATATGCAAATAAAGTTATATATAGCACGCGATTAAGCATATCCAAATAAATTAACCAATATACTACAAGAGGTCAAGAAGCACATACCTTTGCCAGAAGAAATGTGGAAAAGGAACACTTTAGAGCCACTCATTAACAACATAAATGGAGTTGAACTAAAATAGAAACATGCATGGCTGCCAATTAACGAAGTCCATCATACATTTCACTGATTTTTGTGCTTTTGTGCTGTCATAAACAGACAAGGACAAAATGGCAATATTAGGAAATATTTATTTTAATTATGGAAATATCATAAAATAATATATACGATACAGTACTTTTCTTGTGATTTTGGACATTTGCCGAACTTGCAGTTACTTCTTGCTTTCTCTTCTGAAATAATAAATGGAAAATATTAGAGCATAGAAATCCTCAGTTCAGACAAGCTCATATCTAAAATAAATAGGATAGATCAGGTAACCTTCTCATGTTTCTTGGAATGATCACCTCCTGAATCATGATTCCCACTCTTGTCCTTTTTCTTTTCTTTGTCTTTGTCCTTATCTTTATCTTTATCTTTACTCCGATCTTTATGCCGATGTTTGTGTTTCTTCTGTTCCTTCTCCTTGTCTCTATCTTTCTCTTTGTGTTTTTTATGTTTCTTTACTTTATCCTTGGACTTGACCTTGGATTTCCCAGATATGGTTGGTGTACCTTTTTCATCCTGTTTTGAGTACAGATTACTTCAGTAATAAGGAAGAGTCAATATAATCAAAGACATAAAATTCTAACCGAACATATCTTACAGAAGGCAAGTCTACTGGTGCAGTTTCTCGCAGCTGAAATGCTTGTCCTAGTATTTCCATGTCAAATGGCTGAATGTAAGCAGTCTTCTCACTTGAATATGAGTTCTGAAAGAGTTGGTCCAACTCCATCCCTTCCCCCTTACGAATTTCTGTGTCGCCCACAACATTGTTAAGATAATTTGTATCTGAAATTGCCAATGGCAAAGGTTTCTTGCAAAAGAAACTATGATGATTCAGCAGCTTGTAGCGACTAATTAAGTCCACAGCACCACTAAGCTCCCGAGGACCTGAAATACCGAAAGAAATCATGGTGGTTGAGTATCTACTCTGGGCAATAGAATTAGCAATTGTGAATAACAAGGATCCAGGCTCTTGGAGCCAAAGACTGGAAAACGGTGATGCTTTGTGCATCATAAACAAAAGAGACTTAATTGAAACGAATATATTTGCCCTCAGAAGTAAAGAAGTCAACAAGCTAGCCGTAGTTTGTATACTACATAGAACCTCTAATATCATTACAGGCACCAAGATACCAACGGCATACATGGTGCCAGTGTCACATATCAAAAACTAATTCCCTAAGGGCATGCACAATACTTACGGTCAACATGACCATAGGGGTGGGCCACCTGATAAAGTGAGCTTTATTACCTCCTCCGTCACAACTTGTATCGCTCAAAGAAGGTTGTTGGCAGGTCACAAGGCATAATATAAATAGAAAAACAAAACCTATAGCTCCAATCATCCCTCCCACCTTCTGCAACTATGGGTGTGTTTGGTTGGTGGATGGGATTGCATCGTATATCCTAGCTGAGGGGATGCAGGCTGAGTGGAACCATATTTTAGAAAAGGTGTTTGGTGGGGTTGCATGAGCGGATGCAAAAAAAAAAAAAACTAAGATGTTGTTTGGTTGCCTGCATGAGCGGATGCAACCAGTCTAACCTGTGAGACTAACACGTGGGCCCGTCACCCTCGTACTGTATCCACTCAGCCGAGCCAGGCAGTGAAGCTCAATTTGGGCGTATTTCACCAACCTGTATCCACTCATGCAATTGCATGCAGCCAACCAAACAGACTTCAGACTTCTCACTCAGCTTTATACGGCTCTGCCGATGCAGGATGAGTGGAGCAGATCAACCAAACACACCCTATGTCATTCCTGCACCATTACAGCAGCAGCGCCTCTCTGCTTCTGCTCCCCAGCGATGAGATCCTCTTCCTGTTCCCATTCCCATTCCCCGTTCCCTTCACAGCGATTTCCCTGAATACCGGCACCTCTTCCCCTGCTTCTCCATGGCTGTGACACCCCTCCACCAAAATCGGAGATGCTACATATAGAATCGAGCTCTCAGCTGCCAGATTGAGCTACTCTTTGGCTGAGTGAAGGTCCTTATCACCAGATTTACCTCCCCACCAACCACATCAAGCAGTCGGATCAGGAGGTGCCACCGTGCCAGTACCTGGGTCGAGTCTCTAGCGTCCCTGTCTACACCATGGCCAAATTCAACCAACTGGAATCAGATCTCGTGGTGCCTAGCACTTCACAGAGCTGTGGCGCACCTCTGTGGCCGTCATCTTATTTAGCTCCGCTTATGCTCCCGGTGAGGAAGCCAACACAACAGCCCAATGGAACCAGAGGGAGACAAGAGAAAGTTTTTTTTAATTCCTTATTATTGTCACACAGTAAGCTTTACAGTGGGCCATAAGGTTTTTTTTTCTAAGGTGTATTTGCACAATGTTTATGGCCGGCAACAAACCTGCATTTATTGTTTATTAAGGTGTACTTTTCATTCACAATCCGGTTGCCCTAATTAGCTGTATCAAAAAGGTGCATTATTATCGAGGCCTCCTGGACTAGGTCCAATGCAAATGCCACCAGGGCTGCAAAATTAAAGTACAAAGTTGATTGTGTTGAAGTCAAGTTACTTAAAAATTCTACATGGCATTGTCAAAAGGTAGGATAGCAAGAGCATGAACTTAACAAGAAATAGCCTTAGCAAGAGCACTATCACTGCAACATTTGCAAAATAAAAAAAAAAAAAAAAAAAAAAAAAAGCTCAGCACGAACAGCGGGCTCGAGAACGCCTCCGCGTTGCAGCTCACGGCGTGGACCAGCTGCCCGTCCACCGTGAAGAACACCTTCCGCTTCGCCGGCTCGAAGCCGCACCCCACCACCTTGTCCACGCCCGCCCACGACGACTTGTCCGATTCGTACACCAGCTTCATCCCTGAAATCACCAATCGAGACGGAACTCTTTGAGATGGAGCGTGACCTTGACCCCGACCCACTCCTCTCCTTCCTCGTCCCTGCTCCACCACCTCCCCCGCCTAGATCCGCCCCATCCACAGCCCCACCCCACCATCCACCACCAGATCCGAGCTCCTGGAGGCCTGCTCCACATCTTGTTGGGCATCTCGGGGGCGGGCATCCATCAAGCACAGAGATCGAAGCTGCACAAGACCGGGCCACGGAGGGGCTCAAATCGCCGGCATCTCCGCATACGTCGCCCTCAATCCTGACGGGAGAGTCAGGGGCGCCACGGCCGCAGTCGCCAGCTAAGGAGGCGCCATCGGAGCTACAGTCACCAGCAACACAGGTTTCCCTCCAACCGCCGAGCCCGACCCTGATCGACCCTGAGCTGCAGGAGAGGGGATGGGCACTGCTACCGGATTTGGCAAGAGATTTGAGTCGGCTGAACAAGCAACGGGCAACAGCGGGTGAAGAGGAAGGCAGAGCCACCATCAATTCTTTGGATCCGCCGGAGATACTTGGCATTGAAGCACCCAGCCAGAAGCATGCAGATGGGCATGAGCACAAAGAAGGTATGGTCAATGAGGCCTCTATTCTTCGCTCCAGGATTTCTGCAAGCCACAAAGGGAAACAAATTCAAGAGGGGAGCAGCATTCATGGTGAGCAGAGACAGTCCAGCTTCTCAGACCCTTCGAGCTCATGTCAGAAGGTTCATCAATGGCGTCCTATCACCAGAGAGAAGGGCTCCCACAGGCAGAGGGAGGAGGAAAGTAGAGGGAAGGTAATTCAATCCCCTCACCAACCAAGTTTCAGACCAACGGGCTCGGAGTTCTTCAGGCAGAGGTTGGAAGGGAGGTGCTTTAACTGTTTTGCCACAAACCATATTGCAAGATTCTGCCGCTCCCTGCATAGGTGCTGGAAATGCTGCCGTTCTGGGCACAGAGCCAACGATTGCAAAACCAAGACATCGATACAACACCAGATAACCGGGGCCAACCAGCAGCACAAGAAGGCCACCCTCAGGCACATCACCTCAACTCCACCACCTGGGAGAGACACTCGGTCCTACGCAGAGGTTGTTTCTGGGGCAGCTCCCATGGCAGCGAGGTATCCGGGGGATCCACGAGCTCGGCCGGCCCGCGGCCACTGTTCGGTGACGGCCACCGGCACTATCAAACGCCACCGCGACGACCTCATCAGCAGGGCGGTGGTGTGCTGGCTCGACATCAACAGCTATGACACCGAGCCGCACCATCTCAGCGATGCACTCCTCAGCAAGCTCAACCTGCACCATGGCGAGTTCCAGGTGGTCAAGCACTATCCGGAGCAGTTTTTGGTCATCTGCTCTGGGCCGGAGACTAGGCAGAGGCTGCTGGACCAAGAGGGCATCTCCAACAGAGGCCGCGACTTCCATTTTGCGCCATGGACCGAGCGTCTCCATGCCACCAACACCAAATGGGAGTTCCGTGTCAAGGTGCGTATTGAGGGCATTCCTGTTCACTGCTGGGCAGAGGATGTGGCGGCGCAGGCGCTGGGAAGGAGCTGCGCGGTGCACTACCTGGAGGAGAAGACACGCCGCCGCGAGCGCACCAGGACGTTCGACCTGTGGGCGTGGTGTTGCGACCCCTGCGACATACCCAACGAGGTCGTGCTCACGGTCACCGAACCGGACAGGGAGCAGCCTCCGCACCACGCTTCAGTTGACCTCAAGCGTGCCCAGATGTTCCTGCTGCGCAACCATCTGGAGGTTGTCGAGGACCTGTCCTTCCTGCATGGTGGCAGGGAGGGCGGACCCTTGAACCGCAAGCCATGCCGGGAGCTGATCTGGTCCTATGGGATGCCGGACACAGAGGGCGAGTGGCTCCCCGGCAGGCGGGGAAATGATCGGGGCAGAGTCTTGGGCTACTATCGCCGGAGAGACGACGACGACTTCGACCACACGCGCCGCAACCAGGGCACTCGCCGTCACTGCAGTATCTCCAACTGGGTCAGGAACCCGCGCTGCAGGGGCGTCGTGGACTACGTCAGCTCCACCAGATGGCGTGGAGGAAGAAGCAGGGTTGGTCACCAGGTGAGGACCCAACTCTGGAAGGTGAAGGCGGTCAACGAAGCAAAGAAAAAGAAGAAGGTCTCCTTCGCAGATCCCATTGCGACGGAGCTCAAGCCACCCAAGCGCGCTCAGCCCGACGACAGCATCCTCCTCATTAAGGGTAACTGTCACGACACACCTCCACAGCCTCCTGTCCATGTTCCTGTTGACGTCTTTGAAGTAGAAAATATGTGCTCATCTGCTATCACATCACACACAGCTGGGGAACTTGGCAACGAACACACCAGCAGCATCATCAAGGACCTCACGTTGATGGAGACAGCCAAGATACAACGGGCACTGTCTGCGACCCTGCGGCTCATGGAGAGGACACTGACAGCCACAAAGGAAGATCTGGTATGCCCCCAACATACACAACATGATACTATTTCTGAGGTACCTGTTACAGATTCTGGGATAATACAAGTAGGAAACGTCATAAATGAGCTAGCAGTCGAACATGGTCCAACTTTGATAGAACAGAGTCTAGGACACAACACTGTGACACATGAACCTGATATAGTTAACGTCACAGATGCTCTAAGGGGTGGTCAGGATAGTCAGGAAGTTCAAATAGCGACCGCGGACACTGTAGAAAAAACACAAGAAAATTATCTTAGAGAGGCGTCGGTTGATGCACAGAATACAATCCCCATAGATATTGGCAACGACCATCAGGCCACTACAGGGGAGGGGGCGTCAAACCCCGGCCCATCAACTGAGTGTGGACACGGCTATAGCACTGTTAACAGCGACAGCATAGACCACCAAGTGGTAGATAACCTCGCCTCAACAAATGAAGCCCTCCCACAGCCGCAAGACATTGATGAATTTTTAGAGTCAATCTCATTATCTATTCAGCAACCTATATTTCAAGAGACCCCCCAAAACCCTCGAGTTGTTAACAAAAAAATTAGTAAAAAGAACCAGAGGGAAGCCGAGTACTCAACACAAAGGAAAAGTACTAGGCTTGCAAAGAAAGCTGAAGTCAATGTAGGCAAAGATGCTGAACAGGTCGCACATGACCTGCTGATAAGAAAATTAGGGGAATTAGCAGGAGATGAAAGCAACCCTGATGAACCTGATTATGAATTTTATGCACAGCACTTCGAGAGACCCATTGAGCTCAGCAAGATGCAGGCGATCAAGACACTGATCGAGCAAGGAAACAAGAGGATGCAGAAGAGCAACATCAGGGGGACGATGGCTGCCGAGGTGGGTCTGGATGCCTAGTCAGGCCTCCAGCACAAGTAGATCAAGTACTACATGTTAGACCCTCTGCAGTTAGAGGGGTGGGCAGTGTTCCCAATGTATCAATGGTGGTTCGGACCCTTGTCGTTTTTTAGGACTGTTGGTTGTGATGCCTGCTGGCCATGGAGCCTTCGGCAAGACATATGTAAGAAACTTATTGCCTGCTGGCCGTGGAGCCTTCGGCAAGACGTGTGTGAGAGAGTTGGGGCCTGCTGGACATGGAGCCTTCGGCGGATCATGAGTGACAAACTTGATGCCTGCTGGCCTAGTAGCCTTTGGTATGGGAGATGTAAGAATGCAGTCAGACTAAGAACCATGAATGCCTACTGGTTTTCCCAGCTGATTAGCGACTCACAAGTAGTGTTATTGTTGATCAATGTCAAACAAAGATTGTAATATCCTGTGTTGGAACGTTAGGGGACTGAATGATGGAGCCAAAAGAGCTAGTGTACGAAACAAGATCATCTCTTCAAGGGCAACAGTGGTCTGTCTACAGGAAACAAAAATTGCTAACTGGACAACCACGTTGCTAGCAGAAACTGTGGGTACAGACATGGCACAAAATTGCTTTTTTCTACCCTCTTTAGGAGCCTCAGGTGGGATCTTGTTAGCGGCCTCTTCTCGGTTTTTCCTTTTAGACAATCCCCATCTGACCACCAACACGATTTCGGTGACACTGACGATGCTAGTGGACAATAGGAAGTGGTCACTCACAGGAGTCTACGGGCCACAATCGGACCAGGAGAAGTTGCTCTTCATGCAGGAGATAACTGATCTCAAGCAACACATGCTTCCGGAATGGCTAATACTGGGCGATTACAACTTGATATATCAGGCACAAGATAAGAACAATGGCAGACTGAACCTGACCTTGCTTAATGGATTCAAGTCCACGATAGACAATCTGTTGCTAGCACCCATAGAACTGCATGGGAAGAAGTTCACATGGTGCAATGACCAACAAATGCCCACAATGACAAAGATCGATCATTTTTTTGCAACATCTGAATGGTTAGCATCCTTCCCACGGACACATCTGCAAGCCATGGCCTCCCTTGGATCCGACCACTGCCCTCTATTCTTGCAGGGGGATGTGACCATGGAATTCTATAGGGGCTTCAGATTTGAGTCTTACTGGCCGAGCTGGCCGGGGTTCCTGGAGACGGTGAAGGAGGCGTGGGACAAACCGGTGGACACCCAGGACGCCATCCTGAGAATGCACGTCAAACTGCTGAGGACCGCGAAGGCATTGAAGTTGTGGAGAAGAAAGAACTTCAGTGGCTGGAAAGTGCAGTGGGCGATTCTGAACATCACCCTAGCAAACTTAGAAAGGGCGCAGGAAGCCAGACCTTTAACGCAAGAAGAAATGGCCTTTAAACGATATCTCAAAACCAAGGCGCTGGGACTCGCAGCAATTCAGAAATCAAGAGCGAGACAACACTCACGATTAACATGGATAAGGAAGGGGGATACGAATACAAGATTCTTTCATCTGCATGCCAATGCAAGGAGAAAGAAGGTCTATATCCCATCCCTAATGACCCAATCGGGGACCGTGGTTCTGCAGGAGGAAAAATCTAACCTAATACACTCACATTTCTCTCACGTATTGGGTACTCCAAATACAAGAACAAATGCTATTAATTGGGACGAGCTTGGGTATGTGCAGCATAATTTAGAAGAGTTGGACGCACCTTTTACACACGAAGAGATCGCAGCGGTAATCAAGGAGATGCCTCCCGAGAAATCACCGGGGCCGGATGGCTATATTGGTATTTTCTACAAGAAGTGTTGGCCAATCATAAAGGAAGACCTGACGCAGGCAATTTTTAGCTTCTATTTGCACCGAACAGCTAAACTAAACCTTGTAAATGAAGCAAACATTGTCCTCCTGCCCAAGAACCAGGTAGCAGCCACAATATCAGATTATAGACCGATAAGCTTGATCAACAGCGTGGCCAAAATAATCACTAAAATTTTGGCCAACAGGCTCGCCCCGAAGATGAATGAACTAGTATCAGGGGCACAGAATGCCTTCATCAAAAAAAGATGCATTCACGACAATTTCATATACTCGCAGAGAGTTATACAACTGCTCCACCGGAAGAAGAAATCGGCCTTATTCATCAAACTGGATATTTCTAAAGCATTCGATTCTATTAGTTGGCAGTTCCTACTTGAAGTCATGCAAGCGCTAGGGTTTAGCACGAAATGGCGTGACTGGATAGCGACACTCCTTGGTACCGCATCTTCAAAAGTGCTAGTGAATGGAATACCAACGGAGGGAATCAGGCATGCGAGAGGGCTACGACAGGGTGATCCACTCTCCCCGCTTCTGTTCATTCTGGCCATTGACCCACTCCAACGTATCATAGAAGTAGCGGCTCAGAAAGGAATCCTAAAACCGATACTCCCAAAAGCAGCAAGGTTACGGTGCTCACTGTATGCTGACGACGCCGCCATTTTCTCCGATCCATCCCCAAGGGAGCTAGAACGGCTGCTCAAGATATTAACATTTTTCGGAAATTGTTCGGGCCTCAAGATTAATATGTCAAAAACAGAAATCTTCCCAATCCGAATTGATAACACGGTGGTACCTCAACTGTTACAAAATTTCTCGGGGAAGATCAGCAGATTTCCTGGGAAATATCTGGGACTTCCTCTACATATCCGGAAGCTGAGAAAGATTGACGTCCAACCGCTTATTGACAAGATTGGCGCACGGCTACCTGGTTGGAAGGGTAGATTACTGTCCACGGCGGGAAGAGAGACAATGGTTAAGACGGTTCTATCCTCACAACCTATTTACCATATGACGGCTTTTCCAGAACAAAAGTGGCTAATACGAAAGATAGACAAAATGAGGAGGAGTTTTCTTTGGAGGGGAGAAACGCCGGATAAAGTGTATGGGGGACACTCTCTGGTTAATTGGCCTACGGCCTGCCGCCCAAAAATAAAAGGAGGCCTAGGAATTTTGGACTTAGAACGATTTGCCAGGGCGCTGAGACTAAGATGGATGTGGTTCCAGTGGAATCACAAGGAGCGTCCATGGACGGAGCTGGAGCTCCCGTGTGACGATTGCGATCGCGAGCTCTTCGCAGCCTCGACGGTAGTCTCGGTTGGTAACGGGAAGATGGCTCGCTTTTGGTTTTCCTCCTGGATGAATGGTACTACCTTCAAATCTTTGGCACCGGGGCTGTATAGGAAAGCAAAGAGGAAGAAACTGACTGTGCACAAGGCTCTGGAGCAAAATAGATGGATAGCACATATACTACCATTGCAGTCCCCCCAGGAGATACATGAATATGTAAAACTGTGGGAACTGTTGAGGGATGTCCAATTGGTAGAAAATCGAGAGGATACAATTCGCTGGCGCTGGACCGCGAATGGAGAATATACAACCAAGAGCGCATATCGCATTCAGTTCGAAGGCTGCTATAGCAAGCTAAAACTTTCTCCGATTTGGAAAGCAAGAGCTGAGGCCAAGTGCCGTTTCTTTGCTTGGACCTTAATGCACAAGAAAATCCTCACCGCCAACAACTTGGCCAAACGCAATTGGCCTAGCGACCCACTCTGCAAGCTATGCAACAATGAGCCGGAAACACCGACTCACCTTTGCAAAGACTGTCCCTACACGCAACAGGTTTGGACACAACTAAGAAGATGGTTAAATCTGAATGTTCTGGATTCAGTGGACACGACTAGCTCAATTCACAGCTATTGGCGCAAATGCCGCGCAAAATTCGACAAAACAGAGAAAAAAAGAATAGATGGAATCATGATCTATATGTGGTGGAATATTTGGAAAGAAAGGAACAGGAGAACATTCCAACAAAAATCACTAACAATGGATCATGTAGCACAAATCTGCAAGGATGACATACTTCAATTCGAGCATACAATGGCCACTGCAAGATGAGAAGAGTAGGCCTACCAATGTCGGACATTGGTGGATCAGCATTCACCTGATGGCGGTTTTCGGCTTCAGTGCCCCTCTTTTGGTTGACTGCTGGAATGATGGCCTGTGGGCTGTAGTAGTTTTTACTTGGGTCTGGGTTTGTGATGCTAGTAGAAAGCCTAGTCGTGTTTTTTAGTAGTGATCTTGGTAGCTCGGTTGTAAACTCTTTTTGTTCTTTCCTTTTTATCGTCTAATAAAAATTCGGCAAAGCTCTTGCCGCCTTTCTAAAAAAAATTTGTGCCTTGATCGCAAATCAAAATATCCATAAGTCTATCTGTTTTCTTTATTCATTTATCTATGTTTGTATCAAAAGTAGTTCCAAACTTAACCATTTGGGAAATTTATGCAGCATGCTACCTCAAAAGATGGCCTGGAACTCTACAGAATTTCCTTTCTCAGTTAAAAGTAAGGCAAGTTGAATTAAGAATCAAAAAGCTTACCTCTCCCAAACTTGCCATCAGAACACATCTGGTTAGAGCTTGACATATTGTCCACCAAACCAATATACGTCACCTGAGCATACAAAGTCAGGTTAGCAAGTTATAAAAGTACAACAACCTCTAATCAGTAATTTGCTTGGAAAAAAAAAATCTCAAACCAGTAGTGATGCTTTGAAAAAAGACCAATCGGCTCGGAATATCTACTAGAGAGCAGAAGTAACCATGTCTCTCATTTTCAACAGCCAGTGGCTAAAATTGGACATCTTCCACCTGATCTAACCATATCCAACAACTTTATACAACCCCAGTTGCCCAAATCGAATTCCACGGGAAACAGAGGTAAAGTTAGGGTTGGAGCTCACCTTGGAGTGGACTGAAGGAGGAGGACGTGTGGACGCCGGATTGGTGAGGGAGAGTCGCCGGAGGGGGTCTAGGAGGGGAGTGCCGGTCGGGGACTCGTGGTGCGGGCGACAGCATACGGCGTGGGACGGTAGCGGGGTGCGGCCGGGAGCGACTGCGACGAAGTCTGGATCCCCCCGCTCGGCCGCGCGGCGTGTGGCGGCGCGGGGTGTCGTGTGTGGCTTGATTTGGCTGAACGCCCCAGTGGCTACTGTTTGAATATCTCCTGTAGGAGCCGGAAATGGGCGTCGCGCCGCTCTCTAGGCGCCGGCGACGGTTTGGGGTGGGCCGGTGAGTTAATTATAAAACTAATTACATATATTGAAACTAATTTACGAAACGAATCTGTTAAGCCTAATTAATCCATCATTAACATATGTTTACTCATATTGTTAAATCATAGACTAATTAGACTTAAATAGATCCGTCTCATAAATTAGTCTCTATCTGTGCAATTAATTTTATAATTAATCTACATTTAATACTCTAAATTAGTGTCCAAATATACGGTTTTTGTCCTAAAAAAAAGTGATGTCATTTTAGACGAAGCGACAACAAAGGTGGTCAATCTTACAACACAAGCCGTATAAAAATCTGAGTATGTAGGGTCCATAACTACTTAACCTTTTTAATTATATATTGTACTCCTTCCGTCCACGAAAGAATGTAATTTTCGCTTCCTGAGAAGTTAGTTTGAACTTTGACCAAAATTATATAAAAAAATACTAACATTTTTTTGATGCAAAATTAATATCATTAGATTAGTCATAGAATATATTTTCATTTTAAATTTATTTAGAGACATAAATATTAATACTATTTTGCTATAAACTTGGTTAAACTTGAGCTACTTTGACCGATACGGATCCCATAGTTGTATTCTCTTCTGGACGGAGGGAGTATTTATGTTGTGGTTGCCTGAATATGCAAATACATATTGAGTTCTTCCCCAACGGGCAATTGAGTGGTTGCCTCTGCTTTGTTTCATACCAAGCACTGTAGCCTCTACAGGCAGCTCTAACCTCCTGCGAGACTACTGTTTGATATGACATGGATGTTGAGTGTCTACATGAAGGTTGAGGCAGCACTCCAGCGTGGTGCGTTGGGGAAGCCTTAGAGCCAGCGTGGTGCGTTGGGGAAGCCTTAGAGCCAGCGTGGTGCGTTGGGGAAGCCTTAGAGCCTTAGAAAAACTTTAATGTATATTTGTTAGCTCGTTCTTTAGGCCTCTTTGGAATAGGAAAAACATAATAATACAATGCATTAACACTTCAAATCCTATAGGATTTTAGAAGAGAGGAAAGTTTGCGAAGAAACCTTTAGAAGCAATATAGGAAACAAAACATTGAGGTTGGAGCTCATGTTTAGCTTCCTGCAAAATTACTTTAGCAATGGCCAAATCCATATGAGTTTCAAAGGAATTGTTGAAAAATATTTCTTTGTTCCAAAAGGCTTCATAGAACTTTTTTTGTCCAGTTCGTTTGGCTGATAAGCCATAGCTGAAAGTAGTATTGGTTAATTTATTGTGAGAGAAAATATTGTACGATGGCTGATAAGTTCAAGCGAACAGGGCGTTTATTTGAAACGTACATAAGAATTTTTTCTATAGGATTTGGATCCTTCAAAATTCTTATATTTTTCCTCTGTTCCAAAGGGACATTGTACTCCCTCCATTCATTTGTAAGTGTCACCTAAAATTTTGTAAATCAAACTTTTAAAACTCTAATTAGATTTATAGAAAATATTAGCAACATTTTTATCTCCAAATAAGTATATTATAAAAATATACTCAATGATTAATGATTAATATATGATACTTATTATGCATCATAAATATTAGTAAATTGATATATATATTTTTTGTTTAAGCTGAGTATGTTTGACACCTTTATATGTGAGAACGACAATAAGGACGAAAGAAGTACGTACATTTTAGGTGGTTCATCGGTGTAAAATGGTCTAGCATTTAGTTTTATTAAGACCCTCTTTGGAACACTGGATTGAAAAAAACATAGAAATAGGAAAAACATTGGAACTTTACAGGAATGCAATTGCAAAACAGCAGATCCAAAAACACATGAAAACTTTTTAGGTAGGTGTTTGGATGGCTATAGAAAATTCACAGGAATAGGAATTGTATAATCTGCCATGATGTTATGTGATGCTTGTTCTCTAGCTCTCCATTTCTACTCGCTCGGACCCTTATTATTTGTGAGAATCGTGGTCAATCTTTTTAAGTTTAACTAAGTTTATAGAAAATAGGTTTATATGGTTAAAGGAAATAAAACCTCCACAGTGACCGAGGGAGGTCAAAAACACACGTCCAAGTTGCACTGACAGATTTCAAAGTTTGAGCCATGCAGGTGAGATAAAAAAAAAAGCTAGCATTTTCACTTCTTGTATACAAAGTGCAACGACCAAAAAAACAAAAAAAGTTGTTATTACGTTGTTAAAAATGCAAAGGCCTACCAACACAAATCCCTCTTCTTGCCTTCCACTCCTATCATTGGAGTTGCAGCCCAAAGTGCCGCCGTTTATTGTGTCCAAATGCTTGAATCTTAGTTGCCTCGTCATTTCACCATAATGAACAATGTACTTCGAACAGAAGAAAAATATCAAACACTGGCAAACAAAATTTCAAGGGACACCCTGCATTCCACTCCATGGGTATAGGTTCACCATCTGATTGCAGAAAGAACTGATACCCCTACTGTAAGTTGCGGGTGTCAAACATTGAATTTCAATCCCTTTCGTTTATTCATCTTTCTCTCCAACATTGAATTTCGCAATGAAGAAACCAATGGTATCCACTGATGATGACGGATCAAACCTCTGAACAAGTTCAGCTTCATCCTCTCTCAACCATTCTCTGCAAGGCATGAGCGTTTCAGAGATGTAAAATCAACTTTTCAGTAAGGTGCATTTGAAAGATTTTTCAGAGTTGGAAGGACAACTTTCAGTAAGGTGCATCATGAAAGGAAAGCCTCGTTGATGAATAATAATCTTATAACTAACACGATTAGGTCCATTTTGCAACACCAACCCCGCCCCGCTGCCCCCCCCCCCCCAACCCACACGCACACACACGAAAAAAAAACTCTTGTGCCTGTGTTAAATTAAGCCCCCAACTACAGAATCGAGTATGTTTGGCACCTCAACTATTTGGCTCAACCAGGTTTGTAGTTGGGGGTTAAAATTAGACAAACACAAGAGTTAAGGGGGCAAAATTGGACTTAATCCTAACTAATATGCCTCACTATTGATTATGTACATAAACAACTGATTATTTGGCTCCTAACCAATGATATAAGTGACAAAAAAAAACATGTAACAATCTATGCCTCTTGCTAGTTTCACTTGATAAAGTAAGTTATCCATATTCCAATGCCATGTATAACATATATGGTACAGCACCCTAATGATTTGAATTTGGACATAAGAAAAAGTTACATGCACCTTAAGAACTAACATAACTGTTTCTGGCCCGAAAGTCGCCAGTTTGCCCAGCAAGTGGAACAGTCCTGTTCCAGTTTTAGGGGGAGTTGCCAATATTTACCAATAAATGAAATTGAATTGTCCAAGCATTATCTGAATAACAGGCTCAGCTGTTGAATTTCTGACAAGGTGAAAACAATAATCTTACTCAGTATATGATTTGTTGAACAGCTCACACGAACCAACAATACCAGGCCCTCCAACTTTCGGAAACTGAAAAAGAAGAATGAAGATGATGTGGAAAATGCAGTCAAAAGTCCCGTAAATATCAATTTTAGTAGCCTGGAAAATCTCGCATCCATCTTTTGAACAATAATGTGAAGACCAGAGCCATGATGTGCAAGATTACAAGATTTAATGTCTGAACTCTGAAGTGGCATATTATCAGTGTACACTATCAAATCAAGTTCCTTGGCATCTCAGCCCACATCACACAGTTCGAAAAACCTAAGCAGGTATATATCACAAGGTTTTGCTGCATTCTATGGAGTATGGCTTTATGAATTACTTTCTTATTTTGCAATCTACTTCCTGATGTAGTTTAAGATAATATTGGTGAAATTTTTTTAGCAATGTACAAATTAATCAGTTGCAAATAATGGAACTTACCTGTGGTACCAGTGAAAGATATTTGTAGGTATCCAATGCATATCTCACCAAAGCCTCATTCTCCCCTGGATTTATAGTACACCTGCAACGCAGAAAAGAAAGGCACGATCACTAATAAACAAACTATTCACTGAGCTCTGCTTTATACTACATTGGCAATGCAGAAAAAAAAGGATGAGCACTAATAAACAAACTATTCACTGAGTCTATTGTTCGTCCTTTGAATTGATGATCACATCTACCACTATACCAGTTCGTATTGTATGACATGCAGATACTAGATAGGACAACATTGTAAATTAGCAACATGTACACAAACTAGGATTACAAATCAAGTTCTTCAATCAAATAGCAATCAAGGATAGTCCTGCAATATATGAACAACTAGTTGTTTTCTTGACTACATGGGTAACAACAAAATGCTAAATTTCTTGACTACATAGTAACGACTTATGACTGGTATTTATGCAGCAACTACAATGAACTTCTGATGATAAATCACTAGCTCCACTGTTGTATCCTGGCCCTGTCCTTTATGTTCAATCTCTGGATAGGACAAATAAGGTGGCCTTAGGAGCTCCTAGCCATGTCCAGTAAGTGTTTACTAGGCACGTGAGTTGTATTTTCTGCTAGTGTGTGTGTGATCTGTGTGGAGCTCTAATCCCCCTCCTTTTCTTCTTAATATAATGATACACAACTCTCCTATGTGTTCGAGAAAAAATCCATGTCCAGTAAGCAACTGCTGTAAGTTGAAATGTGGGTCATCCAGGTAACAGCTAAAATAACTACATGTGCAAGTTCTTTTTAATCTTCTACCACAGGTGAAGTATGGAGTTGGACAGAAACTCACGTTGAATAAACAATCACCCCACCAGGACGAACTAATTTGACAGCTTGATCAAACATTCTCCTCTGATACTGTGCATGATTTTTCAGCGATTCTAGAGTTTCCTGTCATAATAATGGATCTAAAAAATCAAAAGAAATCTTCCATGCTATTAACTGGTACAAGCAAATACTCAAGGTAACAAGATAAAAAGCACATCAAGCTATTAACTGGAATGGCTACCATGTCAAGCTCAGCTCTGAAAATTTGCCAAGAAACAAAGCATATAATCAGGAGTTTCAAAAATCCAAGTGACAATTGATAGGCAGAACGAATTAAATGCCAAAAGATACATTAGCATGTAAGACAATGTTAAATTTATACAACCATTTTAAGGTTACTGCACTAGCTGAACATTATGAACTGCTGTCAGTATCAGTTGCTATCCAGGTGGGCAAAAGAGTAGCACTATCTATTCTCTAATCACCATATTCTTCTCAACATTAAATTATAACACAAAAATGCTGGCAATCAACTATGAGCCCGTTATTTTAACTGATTCAAAAATAAATTGAGTCTTTTTTACAGCACTGATGCGTAATCAACAACATACTAAATTAGGTAGAACTTACCTCACCAGCAAAGAGCCTAGGTCTCAAGCCAAGCGCAGAGCATGGAGCATCAAGGAGGACACGATCAAAGCTGTTAGGACAAAATCCTTTTGACTTTTCAACTCTACCACCAGAGCAATTATTTCTTCCGGGTCCATTCTTCATCCGCCTTAAATTTTTCCTGAGTTCTGCCTTGCTAATATATCTTTTGGCATTTAGGTTGTCATCTAACAAAAAAGAATGTTCAATTTCTGTATCAGGAATACACTTCATCTAGAGTGAATGAGTGATCTAGCCTAGAGGCTGTGTGATGATGATACCACACTCTGTTCAATTTCTGTATCAGGAATACACTTCATCTAGAGTGAATGAGTGATCTAGCCTAAAGGCTGTGTGATGATGATACCACACTCCCTCTCACAAAATACGAGTTGTTTAGGACATCAAAACTGTTTCAAATAATTCAACAAGCATACTATGTGATTATTTTAAATAGAAAGAGTAAGATACTACAAAAGTGTTTTCATGATGAATCTAATAACACCAAGAATACATTGGTGAATCTATGTAACTTTTTATATATCGATTGTCAAGGCTATAAGCGTTTGAATAACAGAAATTCTAATAAATATATATATTTGCAATCAGAAGTAATAATCTCTACTCCCTCTGTTAAAGAGTGTGACGCTTTGGACAAGATATTGTCTCCAATTAGGAATTTGAGAATGGAGCAATAGCATGCTTTTATTCAGTTGTTAAAATATCTCATGTTATCAGTCAGCTCTTGCTTGGTTAGTAGTGTCTCACAAGGCGGCCCATCCACCAGGCTGACAGGCTCAAACCTAGGTGCTCACAAAATGTGGATACCTCCCTGAGAACTTTTTTTTTGAATACGCAGGAGAGATGTGCTTCATTGTATTATCCCCATACATCACACACATCTCATACGGAGAGGTGGTTATGTTAAATTACATGATCATCTTGAGTACAAAAAAAGGACTCGGCCACCACATTAGACTCTAGCACTAAGCTCTAGACCCTGAAGTTTCTTAGCTCCAGCCATGCACCAGAGGCTATGCTCATCCTTGAATTCCCATAGAATGGCGTTTACAGATGGAGAAGCACCCTCGAAGACGCAAGCATTCCTAAGTGTTGACACTCAAATTGAGCCCATGCCAATTTTAAGAGGCTTTGGCCCAGTCTAAGGAAAACTCTATAAAGCGACATAATAATAGTACCACATTGGTTTTCCAACACCCAATCGACATTTACATTTAATATCCCCTTTTCCTAATCCTTTTCCAAACCCCATGTTGCTATTCATCTCTTGATCCGACGACCAAGGATGGCGCCTTAGGCTTGCCAGCCGACCTAGGGCAACCCGTTGATGTCCTTGACCCGATGGGGTCCCTCCCGGGCGAGAGCTTCGACAGTTTCTTTGCTAGTTTGCTCGTAAACTAGTCATTCTTCATCACGCAAGCACGATGGTTATCCTTTGGTGGTTTGTTCGTAAACCTCTCCTTTCTTCACCACAAAAGAGTGCTGGTTATCTTTTGCTGGTTTGCTCGTAAACCTCGCCGGTCTTCACCGCGAAAGCGTGTTGGTTACCCGCTGTGTTTCTCGGTCCGTAGCGACCCGGGCGATCTAGCCCTAGCTAGTGTGTGATCCAATTCAGCGTCAACACTATGCTTCCATATAATCCAAGCGCCTAGGATAATTAAAGAATTCAGTCCCTCCCTGTGCTTCTTCTCAGTTCTTATTATTTTGACCAATTAGCAAAGCTAAGTTCAGTGCATCCAGGAACAGACCCAGCCAATCCAATTGGATGGAACAATTTGTACCTCCCTGAGAACTGGTCAACTAGTTTCTTGGCCAGCTAGGGTTTGGTACTTCCCACATCAAGGCAAAGCCAGGGGGATGTCATCCCCCACCAGTCGAGTTTTTCTTTTTTCCTCAAATAAGGCACTTTGACCATCAATTTTTGCTGTATATGTTAGTAATAATCATTAAAAACATATAATTTTTTAAGCATCTCTTAGAAAAAATCCAATAGCAGCACTTTTTAGGGCATCGATCTAAATAGTATTGTACACCTTAGTGATCCAAGTTGAGAAATTTTGAGCACTTAAATTTAAAATGCCATGTAGTTCTGAATAGAGGAAATAAGCAGTCTCTCTTAACGGACTCGTCCCAAGGTGGGTTTCAAATCCATGAGAGTGGCTGTTTTTTACTGGTGGTTTGCCAGACCTTAACACACCCTCCTCCTTTACCCGGGCTTGGGACCGGCTATGTTGAGACGATTTAAGAAAGTCTTCTAGTCAACATAGGCGGAGTTCCTTGCACTGAAATAAGCAGTATCTAAACAATTTAGGCATAGCTCCTTGCACTGAACGTGAAGTAGCTTATTTAATATACATGCAATCCATCAAGTGAAAGAAAGGATCACAGGAACTCAAGCATAATGTGTAAGCTGACATAATATCAATAGTGTAGAAAGAAATGGGTGCAAATCTGCATGCTCCTTACCAGAATGCACCACTGTTGTTATTGAGTTGTCTTCATCTACACTGGTAGATCTTCCCTCTACTGTGGCATGGCAAGGGTCCTCTGTTGGTGTCTCAATTGCTTCACTGTGATTATCAGCCATGCCAAGGTTTCTTGCTTCATCAGTTTTCCATACAGATTTGAGGGCATCAAGTTTATAAGCTTTAATACAACTCAAGTCCATCTCAGAAGCCAACTTTAGAATATCCATCACCTGTAATCTACTTTCATGTTAGAGAAGCACAGTTACATATCATTTTAATTTTATCAAGCATGAAAAAGAACTGTATTCATTTAGTATGACTATGACCTAGAGGGGTGTGTGGTGGGTTGTATGGGTTATTGCCCCCATTTTTTCTTCTTACCTGCGTGTTTGAGAAAAAAAACAACTGCATACATTGTCGCAGTAGATCAGCGTGTTTCTTCTTACCTACGTTGTCGCAGTAGATCAGCGTGCTCCGGGAGGGCGGAGTTTGCAGCTCAGCAAGCAGCTGCCTGAGCCAGGCGGCCTCCGCCACACCGTTAGCAACGGCGCGGTACTCCGCCTCGGCGCTGGACCGGGAGACCACCGGCTGGCGCTTGGAGGACCAAGACACCAGGTTGCCGCCCAGGAAGACGGCGTAGCCGGAGGTGGAGCGGCGAGTATCCGGGCACCCGGCCCAGTCAGCATCGGTGTAGACGACGAGGTCGGTGGAGGAGGCCTGGTGTAGGAGGAGGCCGTAGTCGAGTGTGCCCCGGAGGTAGCGGAGGAGGCGCTTGAGAGCCATGAGATGAGGCTCCCGGGGATCATGCATGTGGAGGCAGACCTGCTGAACTGCATAGGTGATGTCCGGCCGGGTGAAGGTGAGGTACTGAAGGGCCCCGGCAAGACTCCTGTACGCAGTGGGATCAGCCACCGATGGTCCCTCAGCCTCAGACAGCTTGCCCTGAGTGTCGATCGGAGTGGAGCAGGGCTTGCAGTCAGACATCCCAGCCCGCTCCAGGATATCCCGAGTGTACTGTCTCTGGTGAAGAAGGAGCCCAGCAGGACGGTGCTCAACAGTGACACCGAGGAAGTGGTGGAGCTCACCCAGGTCCTTCATCGCAAACTCCTACTGGAGGTCTGCAATGATCCGGCGGAGAAGTGGCTCGCTGGAGGCGGTGAGGACAATGATGGATAAGTCTCTGTGGCTGGTGGTTGTGGGGCTGCTGCACATGTGGTCCTTATGTCCTTTGTAGACTGCATCCTTGACTGCTTTTAGGACAGCAGTTAGCATCTATAGGACAGCATCTTTCTAGCATCTTAGACTAGCATCTTAGACTAGCAGTTAGCATCTATAGGACAGCATCTTTCTAGCATCTTAGACTAGCATCTTGGCATATGCTTGGCTGGCTAGCAGCCCTATAAATATGTATCCCCAACCCCTCAGGTTGGTATGGCATTGTATGAGTTTGTGTGAGAAATAAACCAGAAAATTGCCCCAACTCCTAGTGTCATCCTCTCTCGATGAGAGTAAGGATTCAGCTACTACCAAGAGTGCGAATCCAGCGACTAACAAGTGGTATCCGAGCCGTACTATCCTGTAGCCTGAGCATCTCCTGCTCTTCTCCTTCCCCGGCCTCGCAGCAGCCCCAACCGCAGCCAGTAGCAGCAGCAGCTCCGGCTGCCCCTGCTCTCCACACAACAGCCCCCTCGATAGCGCGCCATGTCCGCAGGCCAGTCTCAGGGCTCGGTCGCTTCGAGCACGCGGCGTCGGCAGGAGGCCGACCTCGCCGCGGCAGAGAAGCACGAGCGAGCGGCAGCCGACGCCGCTGCAGCAGCGGCAAGGGCATCGAGGCTGGCAGCAGCGGAGCTAGCAGCAGCTAGAGCGGAGGTGGAAGCAGCGGCGGCGGCGGATGCAGCGCGTGCAGCAGCAGCGGAGGTCGAGGTTCTACGCGGCAGCAACAGCAGCTCCATCGCTGCTGATGACAGCGCCGACGCGGACCTCGAGCTGCTGGAGAGGGAGGCATCACGAGGGCGAACGGCGCAGTGGGCAGCCGTGCACGCCGACGAGCGCGGCGGCAGCCCAGACAGGCGCAGACACGCCGGCGGCGCTCCTGAAGGAGGCGCGTACGGCGGTGGCGCTCCTGGAGGAGGCGCGCATGGCGGCGGCGGACGGGTCGACGGAGAGCGCGGCCTTCACAGGCAGCGCGGCTCTCTCTCCCCGGTTCGGTACCGTGGTCACCACGAGTACCAGGCTGTCGTCAGGGACGTCGGCCCCGGCGGCGGGTGGCCTACCCTCACCAAGACCAACTACGTTGAGTGGGCTGCGGTGATGAGGGTGAAGCTCCAGGTGCGGCATATGTGGGATGCAGTCCGGTACGGCGACGTCGACTACGACCAAGATCGACGGACGCTGGATGCTCTCATTGCTGCAGTCCCGCCCGAGATGCAGTTTTCGCTTACCAGCAAGCGGACTGCCAAGGAGGCTTGGGACGCCATCGCTGCAGCACGCATCGGCAGCGACCGCGCCCGCAAGTCCACACTGCAGGCACTTCGCAAGGAGTGGGAGAACCTGGCCTTCAAGCCAGGTGAGGACGTTGATGACTTTGCTCTCCGTCTCAACACTCTGTTGCAGAAGTTGGTGCCGTTCGGCGACGACACCTACGGCGAGGAGAGAGCTGTTGAGAAGCTCTTCCGCTGCGTCCCCGAGAAGTACAAGCAGATGGCTCGCTCAATCGAGTCTCTGCTGGACCTCTCCACGATGACGATCGAGGAGGCGTTGGGCCGCCTCAAGGTCGTTGACGGCGATGAGCCACAGCGCCTCTCGGGACCCGTCACCATTGGCGGGAAGCTCCTCCTCACTCGGGAGCAGTGGGCTGCCAGCCAAGGTGACAGGAAGAAGGGGGAGCCTTCTTCCACGACAGGCGGCCGCAAGCGTGGCAAGCGTGGTAAGCCGCGCAAAGACGCCCAGGCAGGGGCGCGAGGACGTGCCGAGGGTGATGATCGTGGAGGCGCCCAGGGCGGCGCCGCTGGCAAGCAAAAGCCAGCACGAGGCGACCCTTGCTACAACTGCGGCAAGCTTGGTCATTGGGCCAAGGATTGTCGACAGCCACGACGCGGCCAGGCCCACGTCGCGCAGGCGGAAGAGGAGCAGCCGTCTCTGTTCATTGCTCATGCGAGCATTGAACTACCTCCAGCGGCACCGGCCGCAACGGCTCTCCTCCACCTTGACGAGCCAAAAGCACACGCCCTCCTCGACGACAGCTCCGGCAACGACAAGACCGACGGGTGGTGCCTTGACACCGGCGCCACCCACCACATGACCGGGCGGCGGGAGTTCTTCACCGAGCTCGACCCAAGCGTTTGAGGCACCGTCAAGTTCGGCGACGCCTCCGCTGTGGAGATCAAGGGCGTCGGCTCTGTCATCTTCGTCGCCAAGACTGACGAGCACAGGCTGCTCACCGGTGTCTACTACATCCCCGCGTTGAGGAACTCCATCATCAGCTTGGGACAGCTGGATGAGAGCGGATCGCGCGTGGAGATCGAGCACGGGGTGCTGCGTATCTGGGATCATCGACACCGGCTCCTGGTCAAGGTCAACAGGAGCAACCGCCTCTACGTCCTTCACGCACAGGTGGCGCAACCTCTTTGTCTTGCAACCCGCCGCGACGACGACGCTTGGAGGTGGCACGAGCGCTTTGGGCACCTCAACTTTGAGGCCCTGAGGCAGCTCGGCAGCAAGGAGATGGTGCGGGGCATGCCGCACGTCGACCACGTGGAGCAATTCTGCGACACCTGCGTCCTCACCAAGCTGCGGCGGCTCCCTTTCCTCCGCCAGGCGAGCTTCCGCGCCAAGGAGAAGCTGGAGCTCGTACACGGTGACCTCTGTGGCCCCATGACACCGGCTACACCTGGAGGCCGCCGCTACTTCCTCCTCCTCGTCGACGACGTGTCCCGCTACATGTGGGCTGTCCTGCTCGACGCCAAGGCAGCCGCAGCGGACGCCATCAAGCACCTTCAAGCTGCTGCAGAGGCGGAGTGCGGCCGCAAGCTTCGGGTCCTACGCACGGACAACGGCGGCGAGTTCACGGCGGCCGAGTTCGCGGCGTACTGCGCCGATGAGGGGATCCACCGCCACTTCTCCGCGCCGTACACTCCGCAGCAGAACGGCGTCGTCGAGCGCCGCAACCAGACGGTGGTGGCCACCGCCCGTGCCCTCCTCAAGCAGAGAGGGATGCCGGCGATTTACTGGGGTGAGGCGGTGATGACTGCCGTTCACTTGCTCAACCGCTCCCCCACCAAGGCCCTCGACGGCAAGACGCCATACGAGGCCTGGCACGGGCGCAAGCCCGCGGTGAGCCACCTTCGCGTCTTCGGCTGCCTGGCCTTCGTCAAGGAGCTCAACCACGTCGGCAAGCTCGACGACCGGAGCACGCCAGGGGTCTTCATCGGCTACGCGGAGGGCGCCAAGGCCTACCGCGTCCTCGACCCTACGACACGGCGTGTGCGCATCACGCGTGACGTCGCGTTCGACGAGGGGCGAAGCTGGACGTGGGGCAAGATGGTGGATGACGACTCGACTCCGACGACCAGCGATTTCGTCGTCGACTACGTCCACTTCAAGGAGGCGGGGGAAGCTAGCAGCTCGTCCTCACCGAGCTCGCCTACCCCACCACCTTGTTCGCCACCACCTCCGGCGAGTCCTTCACCACCGCCACCACCAGCTCCGGCAAGTCCACAGGCTCCGGCGAGTCCACCACCAGCACCGCCGGCCACGCCTCGTTCTCCTACACCGGACCCTACCTCTTCAGGCTCGGCACCGGCAGCTTCGGCCCACGACGAGCAGCACACAGTGGAGTTCGCCACTCCGCTGTCCAACGACGAGGATCGCATCGACGCCTACCACGGCGGCAAGCCTCTGCGCTACCGTACCGTGGACAACCACCTCGGCGAGCAGCCGGTCCCTGGACTGGCACAACATGACTTTGAGGCGGAGCTGCACCTCGCACAGGACGATGGCGAGCCTCGTTCCTTCGCCGAGGCGGAGAGGGACGCGGCATGGCGTGTCGCGATGCAGATGGAGATGGACGCCGTCGAGCGGAACAAGACGTGGGAGCTGGCCGATCTTCCAGCCGGCCACCACGCCATCTCTCTCAAGTGGGTCTTCAAGCTCAAGAAGGACGAGACCGGAGAGGTGATCAAGCACAAGGCGCGTCTGGTGGCGCGCGGCTTCGTCCAGCAAGAAGGAATCGACTTCGACGACGCCTTCGCACCCGTTGCACGGATGGAGTCCGTGCGACTCCTCCTTGCGCTAGCTGCCCAGGAGGGCTGGCGCGTCCATCACATGGATGTCAAGTCGGCGTTCCTTAACGGCGACTTGAAGGAGGAGGTCTACGTGCATCAGCCGCCGGGATTTGCGATTCCCGGCAAGGAGGGCAAGGTGCTTCGCCTGCGCAAGGCCCTCTATGGCTTGCGGCAGGCACCGAGGGCGTGGAATGCCAAGCTGGATTCCACGTTGAAGGGGATGGGCTTCGAGCAAAGCCCACACGAGGCGGCCATCTACCGGCGGGGCAGCGGAGGAAAGGCCCTGCTGGTAGGCGTCTACGTCGACGACTTGGTGATCACCGGCACCAAGGAGGTGGAGATCGAGGCGTTCAAGGAGAAGATGAGGGCGACTTTCCAGATGAGCGACTTGGGCCCTCTTTCCTTCTACCTGGGGATCGAGGTCCACCAGGACAGCTCCGGCACCTCTTTGCCAGACTGCCTACGCCAAGCGCATTGTGGAGCTAGGCGGTCTCACCGACTGCAACCCAGCCCACACTCCTATGGAGGAGAGGCTGAGGCTGAGTTGGGAGAGTACGGAGGAGGAGGTGGACGCGACGCAGTACCGACGCATTGTGGGCAGCCTTCGCTACCTTGTCCACACGCGACCGGACTTGGCGTTCGCCGTCGGCTACGTCAGCCGGTTCATGCAACGACCGACGGCGGAGCACCAACAGGCCGTGAAGAGGATCCTCCGCTACGTCGCAGGCACCTCCGACTACGGCTTGCACTACCCGAGGTGCCCCGGTGCGGCGCATTTCATCGGGTACAGCGACAGCGACCACGCCGGCGACATCGACACAAGCAAGAGCACCAGCGGGACGCTGTTCTTCCTCGGCAAGTGTCCGATCAGCTGGCAGTCGGTCAAGCAGCAGGTGGTGGCTCTGTCCAGCTGCGAGGTAGAGTACATCGCAGCCACTACCGCTGCTACTCAGGCCTTGTGGCTGGCTCGGCTGCTTGGTGATCTCCTTGGTAGAGATGCAGAGGCAGTGGAGCTCAGGGTGGACAGCAAGTCCGCCTTGGCCTTGGCAAAGAATCCTGTCTTCCACGAGCGCAGCAAGCACATCCGGGTGAGGTACCACTTCATCAGAAGCTGCCTGGAGGAAGGAAGTGTCCGGGCCAACTACATCAACACCCAAGACCAGCTCGCCGACTTCCTGACCAAGTCCCTCGGGCGGGTCAAGTTTCAGGAACTTCGCGCCAGGATCGGGATGGCCCAGATACCTCACAAGGAGCCACACAAGACTTAGGGAGAGATTGATGGATAAGTCTCTGTGGCTGGTGGTTGTGGGGCTGCTGCACATGTGGTCCTTATATCCTTTGTAGACTGCATCCTTGACTGCTTTTAGGACAGCAGTTAGCATCTATAGGACAGCATCTTTCTAGCATCTTAGACTAGCATCTTAGACTAGCAGTTAGCATCTATAGGACAGCATCTTTCTAGCATCTTAGACTAGCATCTTGGCATATGCTTGGCTGGCTAGCAGCCCTATAAATATGTATCCCCAACCCCTCAGGTTGGTATGGCATTGTATGAGTTTGTGTGAAAAATAAACCAGAAAATTGCCCCAACTCCTAGTGTCATCCTCTCTCGATGAGAGTAAGGATTCAGCTACTACCAAGAGTGCGAATCCAGCGACTAACAGACAATGTCATCAACATAGAGCAACAAGTATGCAGTGTCGGCCCCATAGTGGTAGACGAACAGGGACGTATCAGACTTGGCCTCCACGAACCCCAGGGTCTGCAAGAAAGCAGCAAACCGGTGGTTCCACGCCCGAGGTGCCTGCTTGAGGCCATAGAGGGACCTGTTGAGCCGGCAGACCATATCAGGACGGGTGGTGTCGACGAACCCCGCCGGCTGACTGCAGTACACCGTCTCGGTAAGAAGGCCGTGGAGGAAGGCGTTCTTGACGTCCAGCTGATGGACGGGCCAAGACCGAGCAAGCGCCAGCGATAGCACGGTACGGACGGTGGCCGGCTTGACCACCGGGCTGAAAGTCTCATCGTAGTCGACGCCAGGGCGCTGAGTGAAACCCCGAAGGACCCATCGAGCCTTGTAGCGCTCGAGAGAGCCGTCCGCTCGGTGCTTGTGAGTCCAAATCCACTTGCCGGTGACGACATTGGCGCCCGGCGGCCGGGGTACCAACTCCCACGTCTGGTTGGCGAGTAGCGCGGCGTACTCCTCTTCCATCGCGCGGCGCCAGTGAGGGTCCAACAGGGCGTCGCGGACGGAGGAGGGTACCGGAGAGACCACCGCGTCGCCGGTCGAAGCCTCGAGGGCACGAGGCGGCAGGGTGCCAGCCGCGTGTCGTGTCACCATCGGGTGAACATGCCGCGGGTGTCGGTGAAGCAGCGGCGGGTGGTAGACCGGCGGGGCACCACGGGCCGGCGGAGACAGTGGCGGTGGTGTCGGTGTCCCCGGTGGAGAAGGAACGACGAGCGGCGGTGGCCGCGGCCTGTGCTGGTATACCCGTACCGGCGCGGCGAACCTCGAGGGAGGCGCCGGGGCAAGTGCCGAGACAGGATCCGGCGTCGGCAACCGGCACGACCCCCCGGGGCAGAAGCGGGGGACGAAGGCCCCGAGTCTGCACCGACTGGAGAAGACGGGGCCGCGCCGGAGGACGAGGGGTCCGGACTCGCAGGGGAGCCGGAGCCGGTGGCCGGCTCAGAGTGCGGCGAAGCGGTACCTGCAGGAGACCACGAAAAAGGTGGCTGGACCACCGGGTCAGTGGGAAACAGAGAGGGTGGGTCAGGGACCGGAGGTGTAGTGCTGGAAAAGGGAAAGACGGACTCATCGAACACCACATGGCGCGAGATGAGAACACGTCGAGAGGTAAGGTCAAAGCATCGGTACCCTTGTGATCTGAGGAGTACCCGAGGAAGACACAGAGCGTGGAGCGAGGGTCCAGCTTGTGAGAAGTGGCCGCAGTGTTGGGGTAACAAGCACACCCAAACACGCGGAGGTGATCGTACCGAGGCGGGGTCCCGAAGAGGGCGTGGTGAGGTGTGGGAGCGGGACAGGCAGCGGAAGGAAGGCGGTTAAGAAGGTAGGTGGAGGTGTGTAGGCCCTCTGCCCAAAAGCGAGCAGGAAGGGAGGCCTGAAACAGAAGAGTGCGCACGGTGTCGTTGGTGGTGCGAATCATCCGCTCTGCCTTGCCATTCTACGAAGAGGTGTATGGGCAAGACATGCGCAACTGAACACCGTGAGAGAGGAAGAAAGCTCGGGAGGTGGAGTTATCAAACTCGCGACCATTGTCACACTGGACGACCTTGATGGTGAGACCGAACTGAGTGGACACCCAAGTAAAGAAGTGAAGGAGCGTGGTAAACGTATCAGACTTTGCACGTAGAGGGAAGGTCCATGAATAATGCGAAAAATCATCAACAACCACAAGATAGTACTTATAACCAGAAATACTGATAACAGGAGATGTCCATAGGTCGCAATGTAGAAGATCAAAAATGCGGGCCGCATGAGAAGAACTAGAAAAAGGAAGACGAACATGTCGGCCCAATTGGCACGCATGACACAGTTGCTCATCATGAGCTCGAGTACATGGAAGACCAGAGCTACGACTGAGCTGTATCAGGGCATCACGTCCAGAATGGCCAAGACGCCGGTGCCAGGTAGTAGAGGAAGTAGAAGCGACGAAGGCAGCTGACAAAACGGGCGGCGAAGAAGACGAAGAAGCCGCCGGGAAGCGAAGAGTGTAAAGGGGCCCGGTGCTGTCACATCGGAGCAGAGGACGCCGGGAAGCCAAATCCTTTACAGTAAGACCAGAAGAGTCAAATTCCACAGAACCAGAATTGTGAGCTGTAAAACGTCGAATAGAAAGAAGGTTATGAACCATAGAAGGAGCAACGAGAACATCAGGAAGACGAAAGGAGCCATGAGCACCGGCGGTACCCACAGACGAGACAGGAATACAAGAACCATTAGCGACCATAATGGACGAAGGAAGAGAGGAGGAGGGAGAGTGAACCGATGAAAGTATACCGGGGTCAGGAGTAGTGTGGTAGGTGGCCCCCGAATCAGCGATCCACTCAGGTCCGACCGGAGGTGTCAGGCTCATGGTGCTGAACGAGCGAGCCAGGGCCGCCTGATCCCAGCCGGCGACCCCCGGTGGAGTCCCTGAGGGTGGAACCCATGGCGTAGCCGGGAAGGAGCCAGGTGAAGTACCGGCAGGCGGAGCTCCGGTGAGCATGGCCATCGGTAGGCGAGTATCGGCGCCGGGGGCGTGGTAGGGCCACATGGAGATGCGACCGGACCACGGGTTCTGGAACGAAGGCCACGGTGCCCCCCCGTGTGTCCCAGGCGGTGCCGGAGCTTGGGGTTGACCACCCCGGCCACCCCCGCGGCCCCCCCCACGGCGACGACGAGAGCCACGACCCCCCCCCACCTCCGCTCGGCCCGGAGGGAGGAGGGCCCAGGAGAGACGACGATGGCGGAGCCGACGACCGCGGTGGAGCAGGAGGGCGCGGCGAAGTAGCAGCCAGGGCCGTCGAGGAGGACGAGGAAGTGGTAGAGCCCGGCTGGAGGCCCTGCGTGAGCTCCTCCATGACGAGATCGTCACGGACCTCCAGGAAGGTGGGGAAAGGCCTCTGGCGGGTGATCCACGTCCTGAGGTGGGCGTAGCGGTCGCTGAGCCCCTGGAGGATGTTGAGGACCAAGATGCGATCCTCGACGGGCCACCCGAGATCCCCCAGGGAGTCAGCCATGCCCTTCATCCGACGGCAGAACTCGCCGACGGAGAGGTCACCCTGGACGAAGGTGCGGAAGCTCGCGTCGAGACGCAGTGCCCGGGCCTCAGCGTTGCCCAGGAACTGGCCCTCGAGGGCAAGCCAAGCCCGGCGCGCATCCGGAGAGGTGCGGACAAGGTCGTGGAGGTCCAGAGAGATCGTCCCCAAGATCCAGGAGAGAACGATGCTGTCGAGACGAAGCCACGACGGCGTCTGGACGGCGACCATGGTGTCGACGAGGACGTGGTCGTCGAGGGCGTAGCGACGAAGAGTGAGGAGGACCAGGTCCCGCCAGCGGGCGTACGAGGGCGACTCCGGCTCGAGGACGACCGGAACGAGCAGGCGAATGTTCTGGACCCCCCCCCCCCGCCTGGTAGTGCAGCTGAGCCACGAGCGGGTCGGCCGGGTCGTGCCAGAGGACGGCGGTGTGAGACACGCGGCGACCCGGCGAGGCGGAGGAGTGGGCCCCAACGTCCTGTCCCACGGGGTAGGTGAGTAGCCGCTCAGCCTCGGCGATCTGGCGAGCCAGGGCATCGGCCGCTTCGCGCTCGTGCTCCCACACGAGGGCGGCCGCCCGCACTCGGGCCTGCCCCTCCGCGGCCGAGGCTCGGGCGGCGGCAAGGGCAGCGGCGAGGGATGAGGCGTCACAGCCGGCATAGATCTAGGAAAGAAGTGGTGGCGGGGCCGGGAAGGCCTGGGCACCGGCAGAAGAGAGGTTGCCGGCGTCCAGCCCGGCGCCGGGAAGGTGGATCCGCGGCTGCTGGAGGGTAGGCTGTTCGCCAACAGCAGCCGGGAGTTGGGGCTGAGGGTCCCCATCGGTCTGGAGACCCCCATCAGCAGCCCCCGGGTTCTCCACTGCCGCCGAGGTGAGGACCTGGGCAGGGGCGGGTGCTCCAGGTGGGGCAGTAGGAGGAGGGAGGGGCTGGAGAGGTGGCTGGCGCAGTTGTGGCTGGGGAAGGACTGCGGCAGGAAGAGGGGAAGACCGGCCGGCACCCTCCAGTCCGGCGCCATGGAGAGCGGCTCCAGGGAGAACCGCCATGGAAGCAGGGGCGGGTGCTCCAGGGAGGGAGGCGCTGGGGAGGGAGGAGCCAGGGAGGGAGGCGCCAGAGATGTAGGGGCTCTGGAGGCCGCCCGCGCCTGGGAGAAGGCCGGCGGCGGCGTCCGCTCCTGGGAAGAGACCGGCGGCGGCAGGTGCAGAGGGAGCGGCGGCACCAGTAAGGACCTGGGCCCAGGTGGATGAGGAAGAGAGGGAGGGGAAGTGAGAGTAGAGGGAGGGAGGGGGAGGTGGCCGGCCAGCCATGGCGCGCCGGCTAGCCGGCGCCGGCCAGCAGGGGAGGTGGCGGCGGCTGGCGGCTGGGTGGAGGAAGAGAAGAAGCTAACCTAGGCTGGATACCATGTTGGAATAATGATTCTCTCAATTAGGGCTAACCCTAGATGGGTAGCTATATAGGTTCCATATATGGGCCACATGGGCCTTAGCCTCATGGGCCTAAACACATACTCCAACAGCATTAAAGGAATGAAGTATCTTTACAAGGTTGGACCACCCCCATTAAAATAAACAAAACAAGATTGGGATGGAAGGGACAAAAAGAAACAAACATGCCAAAGGGAAACTGCAATGCTAAGCTGCTTGGTTGACAGCAAATAAGCTAGGCCCCTTGTTCCACCATCAATCAGTTTCTGTGAACACTACACACACCACTCAGCTAACATTTTGTTATGACTTACAAAAGGATATGTGTTCATGAAGCTATAATCCTTATTGTGAGATCATAGACCTAGGTCAAAATATATGTTAAAATCTGATGTGAAAAAACAGTTTACCTTATTGTGAGATCTATCAAGGGCAACAACTTCTCCTTTGTCCCTCATAAGGATAGCAATTGCTGTCGTTTTTCCTCCAGGAGCAGCGCACATATCTAGTATTCGCTCTCCTGACTGGGGATCTATAAAATGGGTCACAAATTTTATGCAATACAAATCAGGTTTTGCTGAAATCTTGTTGTGATGCAGGACGAATATATGGAATGTATAGCATGAAAAATGCATAATCCGAGCTATTTGTGAATTATATATCCAAAAAAAAAAATATGTACCACACAGCAAAGTTAATCAGTAGTACCATTGAAGAAACAAAATTTCTCAAAAGCATGCAAGTGACATTCAAGCCAACCAAATGTAAAAAGGTCAGCATCTAGGGGAAAACAAGTATTGAGATAGCCTGGGATTCAACTGTTTATTTCTAGCAAGATTATGTGCAGTGGGTTTTTAACTTGACAAATTGCTTTGGTTTTTTAAACTGCAAACACAAGGGAGTCCTAGGTTTTCTCTTTAACTAGAAGCCAACCAATGCAGTGAACTCCTCTAACATCTGCAAACTAAACATGCATTTTCTCCAAGGTTCCTCATGAGTGCTTCATATTATTCCATATGATGCACAGTCCTCTATGTAATCGTTTGGTTTTCTATACTGCCTGGATTTAAACTAACACAATTAACACAGTGTTGGATATTTGTAACAATTGCATGGTATTAGATCATAATATTGGGTGAAACATTACATTGAAACTAGCAGCCAAAAAATATATAGAAATCATACCAAGGACACGAGCAGTCACAACACTTGGTAAATTTTGAAGAAATATCTCCCCTTCAAGCACATCTACAGACGAAACAAATTATTAATTAGGCTTAAAATCAATAATATGATAAATGGGTAATGAGATAAATTAGTTGTCAATTTATATCAACTCAATCAAAGTATTGTTTTTGAAATCCTTCTCACAGTAAAAGTAGATGGACAGAATTCAAAACTAGGTATGCAAGAAACAAAATTAAGGAGTTGGCAACATTCACACCATTTTACATTGGTGCCTTTTGGGTTGCTTCTGATGGAAAATGAAGCCTTAATACAGCTTAAGGCATGTTTGTCTATTATTTTCAGATGGTGGGTCAGAGCAGAGCTTATCCAGATGTAATTCCTGGGTAGCTGCCACGAGAGAACAGCTGGGCAAAGGAGCAAAGCCCGGCTAGCTGCATGAGTTGTAGTTGAGGGTTGAAATGATAAAAATACCATTCAGAGAAATGATAGTATGTGTATGTTGTTTGCCAACCAAAGGGTTTATATAGTCTGTCCTCAAGTTCTATATTAACACTGTAAGGTTACATATCTGTCAATAACATTGTCGGTTACTTGATAGCATAAAAATGATCTATAGACTGCTACAACACATTGCATATAAAGTATAAACTAATGAAATATGCTTACATCTATTGCTAAAAATTATACAACAAAATAAGAAAAATGCAAATATACCATTGAAAGATGGGAGCTTGTATACCCTCTCAGTCATCTCTACTGCAATCCCATGAGGAACACGAAATATCGCAGACCTTGACATTGCAGCGGTTCCTTGACCAATGTACAAACCCTTCCTTTCTTCATAATGTGCATCTGCAACATTGTGTATGTTAACAGTTCATGAATATGCCACCTTTATCAATGAAAAAACCTTGCAGCACAACCTAAAACAATAGTGCAACACCAAGTGCAACCATCTATTTCAAGGGAAAATAAACACTTACAAAGGAAACAAAATCAATCTATTTAACAAGTATAAAAAACGCACTAAAAGCATCCACTGAAAAACAAGCTTGCCTGATTGCAATCCCTGTAAAACAGTTCCTCGTGTTATGCCCACAGCCCAGCCATCCTCCTTGACAGGCTGCTCAATAGCGACTGACACTGCAACCTTATCACCCTTTTCAACATGTGAACTACAAGCTAAAACACCAGGAACATACACCTGAACACAATGAACGGAAAAGATCAAACACAAGTAGAGATTTACAACAATGAACTTGTGTAGTAGCACGGACATTGTGGTATTTCAAAATCAAAATACAGGAAATCATATTTGAATTTAGACAATGAAGTTTATGCAGCACACTATTCAGTTTAAATTCAAGGACTGAACATTACTAATTCCTTCAGAAAATTCCGGCAAGATCAGGAAAGGGTACAAAAATTGCTGAATCAAAAAGAAGAGGGGAAGAGGGTGTGTCAAGGTGTGTGTTGTAGGGCTCTAGCCCCTTACATTCTTCTTAATATAATGAGGCGCAGATCTGCGTTTTCAAGAAAAGTGTTAAGGATGCAATATTATAATATTCAGGGTTCAACCAAATAAAAAGGTAAATTAGCCTGATTATTGAAGGTTAACACATTCACTGTGGACCTGTTCGACCAAATACAGCAGAATATAACAAGTGTTCACCATATAACATGCACATAAGCTTTGTGACACCAGAAAACAACAATAACTTTACTCATATCATGAACTAAGTAGGCACAGAATGCATCAAAAACATGCAGCTGTTGTGCTCATGAAAGGACAGCAATGTTAGGTATTAATTCAAGTTTACACTTCCTTTTCAAAGATTCTGCCAGGGCCAGTCCCCAAAAATCTAGATTCTATTTGATCCTGAAAAAAAAAATATCTGCAGATTCAATCCCATGGCCCATATTATAATTTGGAGGGAAGTGATAGTGGATATGAGACAACTTAGAACGTGTTTCACCAAATGTCTGACGGTTCTTGTAGATTTATATCAGCTGCTGAGATCACAACCGCTGGCAAACAAGACGGTTATCATTTTCTTATTTTAGGAGTGGCTCTCACTCATTAGTCATTAGACTCGTTTGCTGTATAGGCACACATGCAGGAAAAGAAATATATACCTGGGCACCCCGAAGAACTGACTCTGCACATTTTCGACTTACAACTACTTCCTTAACAGCTTGATCTGGTTGGCTACCATAATGCAGCACATGTGGTCCTGATCCCTGAACAAACAAAACATTTTCAAGGCCCGCATAGGGGCACTTGTGGACCAGAGAGCCCCGTTCATGTTGTTGCTCTCCACCATTCAGCTCCACAACCTCCAAACCATTGATTACAGCAGATAGCTCATTTTTGCTTATTAGATCCATCAGTTTATGCATGACAGCATCAGTGGAAGACTTCAGAGTATTGACACGAATACAAGAATAACAAGAAGGATGCCTGCACCAGGAAGTAATAGTCATATATAACAGTAACAGCCATCACTAACTGAAAATTAGCACCAATTTGGCATAAGCACCCTAAACACAAACTGAAAATTAGCAACGGAGTTCAGAACAGTCCCTAAACACAAATTGGCTAAGATAAGCGCATAGAAGTTCATACTTCAGAAAAACTATGTAGCGAGTTGAAGCCAAGAACTAACTATAACATAACATTGCGCATTTGAATAACTATGAACAAAGACACCAATCACATACCTAAATACTAGTCACTTCAGACCAACCGTCTGATGTGCTAATCTCGTGATCATCTTATCTTCCAAATATTTTAAACGTTAACTGTGCACTAAGTTGACTTGTTTAGTGTTTATAACCTGAGAAAGCATGTGATGCAGAAATGTTTCATCAGGTCGGCAAATTTTCATGTGATGAATGTGTTCAACAGCATGAAATTCACTCAGAATATACTTAATAACCAAGCATTATTGGTTGTCCGTTGCCAAGATCCCAAACAGTAGCATGTTTTGTATTTCATGACAACATAACCATATATCCTTCTTGTTAATTCTGAATCATTCTGTTACTAACCAATGGAAGGGGTGATGTAAGACTCGAGCATCTTGGCCACTGGATATGCAAAGAACCTGCCTTTTCTGTTCGGGCCTACATTTCATTATCAATCTGCGGAGTCTACTCAGGTAGAACATTACACTACACAGCTACAGCTAATAAGAACCCTAGAACCTGGATTTAAAACACAGGAATCCTAGAATCAGCAGCAACCAATCAAAGGAGAGAAGGGGAACAGACAGAGGCAGCAACTGGTGGGCGGGAGAGTACTCACGCGAGGGCCTCGGAGATGCGGGCGAAGTGGTCGCGGCCGTACGCCGCGGCGAAGTACTCCTCCACCTCCGGCTGCCACCGCAGCCTCGGGCTGTACGTGTACCGCCCCGCTTCGGCGGCGGCCGGCGGTGCCGCTGATGGGGAGGAGTCAGAGTCCATCGGCGGCGAGGGACGCCGGTTGCGGGCCAAAGGCGGATGGGGAGGTGATGTAGGACTTGGGGAGGGAAGAAGCGGCGGAATGGAGAGCACGAGGCGGTGGGAGAGCGGGAGAATCGAGAAGCTGCAAAGCCTGGAGCAGAGTTGGGAGTCGGAAGGCTCGAGCGAGCCAGGAAGCAAACAATGGGTTTGCGGGTTTTGCAGACAAGGGGTTTTGGACGCTGGGCAGAACTGGAGGGGATATTTAACTTTTGCCACTCTTATAATGGCACTTATATTTTTTTTCCCACCAGTGAAAGTGTTAAGAAATTGTTTTATCGATCAAGCACACAAGCACAGGATTGAACAGAGAGATAGAAGAAGGTGGAAGCTCTGTTTTCTTATTTTCACTTCTGGTGACCCCGTTACAAGAGGAGGCAACTGCCTCTTATTTATAGAGCTGGTGGGCAGGCCAACGGACAAGCAACGCTGCCCATTGGATGCTCCCATAGATACTCCTCTTCTCCCACGTGTTTGCCTTATATGATCAGCGTCATATTAGAGCTTCATCGTATTAGCACTTCACTCATATGTATATGATCCATGTCATATATGATTCACCCATATCGTACTTCATTTCACAACACTCCTCCTTGGGTGAATCGCGCTCATGTATGCCTCGTTAAAAACTCTCCCAAAAACCCAGTGGAAAAAAGGGTAGGAGAAAAGAGTACATCACTTGCGCCAGCTGTGTTGTACATGTTGCCTCATTAAAAACCTTACGTGAGAAAACCTAGTGGGAAAAACTCATCAAGGAAAAAAGAGTACAACGGTTTCGATCTTCAGGATCTGGTCTCCGGAACCAACATGCAATCTTTAGGTCTTCAAGACCTACTGATCTTCATTTTCGGGATCACAATTGTGGGCTATGGTTTCAGGGAGCCTTCTCCCCCTAGACCCTGCAATTTTCTTGAGTCGTCTCATGCCCTTTCCACGGACACACCTGTGAAAGCTGGCAGAGACTTTATGAACAAATCTGCTGGATTTGCACAAAACTCAATTTGCAAGACATTTATCTCTCCGCTCTTCTAGAGCTCATGGGGACAAAAGAACCCTTTAGCAATATGTTTATAATATTGCTTTTTACATAGCCCATATGCATTTTGCGACACAAGCAACATTATCTTCATAGATAATGGTGGGGGAGCTGTCCAAGCTCAGGCCACATAACTTCTGGATGCGGCCGATCATCCATTTGAGCCAAACACATTCTCATGTGGCTCCATACAGGGCACTTATCTCTGAGTGGTTGGATGATGTGGCAACCATGGTCTGCTTCACAGATTTCCATGAATTAGTTGCGTCACCACAGAGAAATATGAAACCAGTCTAGAATTTGGCGTTTATGCGGGTCCAGCATCCACATACCTCACCATGGTTGGGACTTGGTTCTTCAGGAACCATAGACCAAGGTCTTGGGGGTACCTTGTAGGTACCTGAGGATAGTCAATGCACTAACCCAATATCTTCTGGTTGGGCAGCACTGTACCTTGTCAACAGCGAATGCAATACAGTCATATAGTTCGTTAGGTACATTAGTGCTTCAGTGGCGCATAAGTAGGGAACTTCAGGTCCCAATACTTCCTCATTATCACCCTTGGGTCTGAATGGGACTTATCCACTTCCGGAGATTGGTCCGCCATGGGAAATTTTAGAGGGTGGCATTTGCCCTATCAAATTTCTTAAATACCCTCTTTATAGACTAATGTATAGGCACTCCTTCAGGGAGGTGCTCGAGCTGCTGGCTCAAGCAGGATTTGGTTTTATCCAAGTCCTTCATTATTAATTTATGTAATACCTCTTCAGGAGGAAATTACTCAAATGGTTGAACCACATCCTTTCGGATTGTTTCAGCCCATACAACAACCGCTGCAGGCGGATGCTGTACATGTTGCGGTTTTGATTCGGTCTAGGGATCTAAGTCCTTCAAGGACACTCATGTGGATCTCCAAATCAAGTGACCCATATAATGTATGTGGTCACAAACATTTACCAACTGCATTTTTAGTTTTAAGTTTAGCTGCCGTAGATATTAATTACCGAAACATTTGTGCCACTCATAATAGGAGAGTAATTTCATTGTAACCGATGTCGGGTCTCTACGGGAACCCTTGTGCCACTTGCCTCGCTTTGTGCCATGTTTTATTCCTCTTCAGGAGGAAGATCCATTTGCATCCTTCAGGGATGACTTCTGGAGGTGATGGGACTGCAGGCCCAAAGACCTCTCTCATAAAGCGGGTATAACTCTACCTCAATTGCGGCTTTTCATTTGTCCCAATCTGAGTGCTTCCGGCACTCTGCCATGGACTTTGATTTTGGATCCGGATCCATTGAGCCAGCAATTTTTAGAGGTGAAATATTTTGTCGACAACAATGGTCTTTCAATTATACGACTCTCCTGATTTCACATAGTTAGTGGCGATCTCATCATGCATATCCACTAGCTCATCGTGATTTCCCAAAACGACCGAACTAGGGCGTTCCAATCTTCCCATGCGATATTATACACGCGACGCAATGGTATTTCCATCTTTAGGATAGGGGTCCTTCTGGGACCATCTCAACTTCAGGTTGAGTTACCACTTCAGGGGCATTCTCGACTTCAGGTCGAGCTTCCTCAGCTGATTCCTTAAGTGATGCAAGCGGCTCGAGGCCTTGTCTACGTGGACGTCTCCACGGAACATTGTCCGAGCACCCGGAGGTCTCCCCCTTAACCTACGATCAGGCGGAGACAACAAAGTTAGTAACCTTCTGGGCTACCAGCACTCTCTCCCGCGCACTTACTGCAGGTAAATGCGATCTTGTCACTTTTTCTAATCAGTGAAGGTATTTGGCAGCTCATTTGCAACAATTTGCAAATGCATAATCCTCTGAACTTCTAGTTCAGATTGACTAGTGCGTGGGTCTAAGGAATGTATTCTACCATTCCATTTCATGCAATTCCCCGACATTCTTCTGGATGCCTTCTCCCCCTAATGCTAGGAAATGCAATCAGCGTACCGAGCTTTATGAAGATCCCCAATCATAGGCTCATATATCCCAACTTCTAGTGGGGTCTCTTGGTGTACGCTGATGTTGCGGACTAGCACATGCACCGCACAACTAAATATACGCAGATGGGAAATGCTTGATTCTTTCCCACACACTAGCTGTAAGGGGGTGTGCAGTTGGCCTGAGTTGGATTAGTGTTGCATCATGCAACACTGCATGGCCCCAACTGCTAGTTGGCAACCTACAATTCTGCTGCAACGGCCATGTAATCCACTTGATCCTTTTGATCAAGGGTTCAACTAGACCATTTTTATATGGCTTATTCCTAATCTTCAGGAGGGATAACCATCTGACTATCTTCCCCTTTTGCACATGTGATGCAAAATAAAATCTTCAGGATTAGGGAAGTCTTCATGGCCAGCAGAATTATTGATGATTCTTCTCATCATACCCAACTTAGGATGACCCAATTGGTCATGCCATATTTTCTAAATATGGATTTCATCGCAACATATCCCTTAGTGGGATTATGTACATGTAGTACAAGCCAGATGGCGATGAAGGGAGCATATCCACCAGAAATTCTGATTACTTATGGGGAGAACCAATGGGACACTTCTGGTGCCCATAATATGAGCATTGCTTCCGGCAATGGTCATAGTATTTCCAACCTCTTAGAAATATTTGGTTTTCCTCAATATTTTATTGGTGGTGCCACTATCTACAGGACAGGTCTCCGTTTCAGCCATTTGGGTCTCATGAGGTATGAGAATTTAGGGATATGGTATATACTGCAAAAGGAGAAACCAACGTTCATACCTTTAGGGCAATAAATGCTCTTTAGGAGCATGCCTGGTCATTCAGCATGTTACAAATGCTCTTCAGGAGCATGTACGGCTAGAACCGTGTGGACACTACATTATGACTAACATGATATTTTAGGAATTACTGCAAGTCCCTAAATATATTGAAGTCACCGACAAGGGGTTTCCCCTCACTTTCATCCATTTGGACGTTTTCACCATTTCCCTTTTGCGTCGACAGGCATGTCGTCGCGTTTCTGAGCTTCAGGCTCAGTGGTGAAGTGAGACTTATATTGACTCTGCTGGTTGAAGCGGTCCTTCAGGGACTGCCATAATACCAGTGGATCGCTCTCAATCATATAACCAGACTTCAGGTCTTGGTGCAAATGGTGTTGCATAAAGTGCAATGCCTTTAGTTTTGCACGTTCATCTTTGCCAGCTTCAGGCTGGAGACGGGTATGATTGAGGCACAGTCCATTGAGTTCGGTCTCAATGTCAATAGCCCAAGTGAGGTAATTGCTGCCATCCATGGCAAGCTTAGGAAATCCTCCTTTCGTAATATCCGACATGCCTGCACAATTTAATGTACAAGACCAACTAATGTCGGTTACGCGTAATCTTCAGGATTACGACTATGTGTAATCTTCAGGATCACACAATTATATATAGTGTTCAGGACTATATTTTCCCCAAATATCTCATGCATATAATCTTCAGGATTATGTGCGGTTCACATAAATACAAGCTTGCATAAAGTAAATATATGATAATCAAAAGATTGCAAGAAAGTAAATTGCAGTAAATAGAATATAGCTTGCAGTAATATAAAGCCTGCAGTAAAATAGTCATGCCACGTGTGGACTTTAGGACACAACGTATTCTACGGGCTTCAAGCCACGTAGTGGCATGACATGGTGAGCATCAGGTCACCGTTGAATGCTAACGGCTTCCGGCCGCATATGCATGATCCTTGATGCGCTTGAACCGAAGGTCTATGCCATGACCACACGAGGTTTCAGGCCTCTTTGTTGTGTAGTGACTTCAGGTCACTTTGGCTCATTGCATAGCGCACATGGATCAAAAATGTCTTTGATTGTAATCTTCAGGATTACAATTAGGTGTAATCTTCAGGACTACACTCATTTTCACAAGTAATCTTCTGGATTACTTTGTTGTCTTGTACCGAGAAATATAAATTGCAATTAAAATAAATCTGCAGGATTTAGATAATTGCAAGAAAGTAAATAGCAGTGAATAATATGTGCAATAATGTAGTGGGCTTCGGGCACTATTATTTTCCACGAGCTTCAGGTCGTGTTATTCATATGTGCGACTTCTGGTCACTATTTATACGGACTTCCGGCCGTATGACGCAGTGGGCTTCAGGCCACTGTTGTTATACGTGTGACTTCTTGTCACTAATGCGTGATCTTGCAAATTATATGCGTGACTTCTGCTCACGAGTATACAGCCTAATGGTTTCAGGCCATTAATTTGCAGGCGTGTATATGTGACTTCAGGTCACATTTTTCATTCGCACGGTAAAAGAGCTGTCATCTGCTCTGACCCAGCTGTTGGCCTGCTACACTCAAAATGAGCCAACAGCAGCATCAGTGTTTATGCACGCATGCCAGGCAGTGGCTTCAGGCCATCTCCCTCTTTCCCTTTTTATATGTTTTTTATACTATGCTGTAAAGGGAGTGGGTGCCGTGCATCATTCGTGGCTTCTGGCCACTTCCCTAGTTTTGGCATGTGACTGGACTGGAGGAATCAAAATACTGTGCCGTTTCCTTATCTCTTCGGAAGATAAATGACCACATGTATTCCAGAGACAAGGAGAATATGCACATATAGAAGAGAGAGAAAAAAAGGGTAACCTCATTTGGGGTGCACGGCAGCACGGGCGCCCAGCGTGCTCCTGCAGTCCTTTCCACATCCTCCGTGCTCCCCTCTATCCCAGCGCATTTCTTCAGGAAGCACAGTAAAGGAGAAGAGGAGGCGCCGGTGCTCTGCTCTGTGTCAAGCCAGGCGGGGCTGGTGACCACAGCAAAGGCCGGCAGTGCCCGGGGCCTGCTGGTCTGCGCACGCCCGTGGCGTGGCAGCGGCGCCTGCAGGGATGTGCCCTCTAGTGGCCGGAACTAGCGGACGCAGCGGGGGCCGGCCGGATGTGCGCTCTTTGCGCTCACCCGCGACCGGGGACCAGCAGCGACGGCGGCGGGGCCAGAGGCGCCCGCGTGGCCCGGGGAGGCGCCCCACATGCGCGCTCGCTATGCGAGTGGCGGTCTCCTTGCATGACAGGGCCCGCGCCCGTGCGTGGCTATAGCTAGCAGCCTGCAGGGCCGGCGCGGCCAGCCTGGCTCGCGTGTTGCTCGTGCTGCGGAGGACAATGGCGGCGGCCGGGGAGGGGCTCCGCGCGTGCTCCCTTGCGCTCATTCACGACCGGGACGACAGCAGCGGCGGCGGGGCCAGAGGCGCCCGCACGCTCGCGCGGCCTGGGGCTGCGGCGGCAGTCCGCTGAGCCATCCCGCGCATGCCTGCGGCTGGGTGGCAGCGGCCTTCTGGGCCGGTTCGCCTACGCGCGCGTCCGAGGCCAAAGCTCGGCTGCGGCGTGGCCTGCAGGGCCGAGACGCTCGCGCGCTTGCAGCGCCAGGCGGGGGCCTGGACCCGTGCCCGTAGGCTTGGCAGCGGGCAAGCACCAGATCAGATCTGCTCCCTTGCGCGGTGGCGGCCGGTTCTACGCGCCTGCAGGGCGGCATCGGCCGGGTCGGGCCTGCACGGCGCCTTCTGGGCGACGGCGGTTGTAACACCCCAGGTGTTTATCACCAATTAAGTAGTGGGTTTAAGCTCAAACATGATAGATTAGTGGACATGACGATGTCAAGGTCAAACCTATGGAAATAAGTCCTAACCTAAACTTGGATATTGCACCCTTGCTTACATATAGGCTCAATTAAAAGATATATGCTTGGTGTTGTTATCAAAGTATCTTCCCATGTATCACATCAATAACTATCTATATTGATCCCTGAAAAAGTTTCATGAAGTTTGGAATCAAAAAGTCACATGAAATGATAAGTTCCATTCCTATTGGAATTTGCCCATTAAGTTAATGGAACTATAGATCATCAACCAAGCTTTGCAAATTTACCCAAATGACTCTAGATGAACTCTACAACAATAGTCATGAAGGGTTCATGTTGAGCAAATGTCAAGAAAATGGCCCGATTTGCCTAAAACCCTAGTTTCGGCTTTATCGAGTTAATACTTTGACCAAAGTGAAAGTTTGACTTCTGTACCAGTTATGAGGTTTGACATTAAACAAAAGTTGTAGTTAATCTTGTGTAGAACAAACTTTGTTTAATGGTCAAGAGCTAGTTTGGCCTCTAACCTAGTCAAATAGAGATCACAATGTGGAATCAGCTGCTGTTTTCAGCACTTAAAAAAATATTCTAAGTCCTAGAGTGGACAGCAGAAAGTTGACAAGTTGGCAACATTTTATCCTCCAATTTCATGTGGTAGCTCAATTTAATTCCTTACTAAGAGTTGAAGTACTTTTCATGATGGAGCCAATGAATCAGGTCTCATCAAGTTTGGAGTTCATTTGGATCTTCGAAAACAGTTCCGAAAACAGCAAAAGTGTACTTTGTTACCTTTCGACATCGACACATTGGCATTCCGCGTTCTCCAATTTTTGTTAAGCAACTCAAGTTGAGGCAAATACAAAGGTTGGAGTAGACATTATGGAGAAGAGCATGTAAAAGTATGGCATCAATTTTGACTTAGTGTTGACCTTCAATTTTGGATGTTTGCTTGTCGCTGTCAAATCGCTGACACTACCAAGTTTGGTACTAATTATCTGCTAATCCAATAGCCTAATGGCCAAGCACCCTTAATCAAAGTCGTAGAGCTTCAGGAGGAGAGCAGTTTTTGTTTTAGGCCCATAGCCCAGTTCGGCCCTTAGCCAGCCCAAACACGGCCTCCAAGTCGAACTGGTTCATGCACACCACGTGTTCGGTTGAAGGCCTCAACGGGCGACGCGCGTCCGGACGTGGCTTCCAAACGCTGGCCGCGCCTCCACCATGGCTGGACACACGCCCGTTCCTCTTCACGCGTCTTGCGCCTCATTGCCGAGGGGAAAAGCACCAGGACGCGCGCCCAAGCTCCACTCTATCCCCTCTACTTCCTCTGCCTCTCCGTCCCGGCTCGCGCGCGCATGCCACTGTGACCGTGGCCGCCATTGCCGCCCGTGCTCGAGCTCGAGGTGGTTATGCCGCTTCGGTCCACCATTGTCTGAGCTGTGCTCCTCTGCGCGTGCGTGCTCCTCCAGGCAAGCCACCGCGCACCTCCCCTGGCCAAGACCGTCGCCGGGGCACGGCCGGCCGAGGTGGCGCTGCTGCCGACCGCAGGCGCCCGTGGCCCCGCCTCCTCCGAGCCGTTCAAGCAAGACTGGGTGCACCGGTGGGTGCGCGTGGGCCCCCTGGTGCCGCACGAGCACCCTCGCCGCCGGCGACCGCCCCACCGCCGGTTGGCCGGCCGGCGTTCGCCCTCCCGTGCTCGGCCGACGGAGGTAGAAGACGAAGACCCGATTTCCCCCCGTGACTCTCTCTCATATGACAAGCGGGCCCGGCCAGACCCCGGGGCCCACTTGTCGGTTTAAGGAAGTGGCCGTCCTAGGTGTGTAATCGGGTGTGCCTAGCGAATGTTGTTAGGGTTGTTTTATTCCGATTTTGAATTTCAGAATTTGGTTAAATCTTCTAAAATGCATATCTCTTGCTAGGTAATTCCAAAAATAGCAAAAGTGGACTTTTTGGGAACCTTGAGAAAAGATCTATGCAGTGGAGTCATAAAATGTTACATGTTTGTAGATATTTTCTGATGTCTTTATTT
Organism: Saccharum spontaneum; assembly: GCA_022457205.1. Classification (NCBI taxonomy): domain Eukaryota; kingdom Viridiplantae; phylum Streptophyta; class Magnoliopsida; order Poales; family Poaceae; genus Saccharum; species Saccharum spontaneum. Next base: position 34,271,352 of record CM039603.1, read on the forward strand.
AAGCCTTACAAATGCTCCAAAAATGCTTATAAACTTGACCAGAGCCATATCTGGAGTTTTAGAACTCCAAAAATAGTGATTCTTGTTTTGTTAATTTGGTGATGACTTGCTCTTGCTAGGAAAAATATTAAACACCCTAGTTGTTTACTGTTTTCTTAAGATTATGATTTGACCTTGATAAATAAGGAAAACTACATGATATTACTTGTTATTTTATATCTTGAGTTGTGTTGCTTCAATTGATGTAAAATTTTTATGGTAGGCTTGTCATGCTATGGATGTACTGTGGTATAGAATTCATGACCATTGCTTACTGTATGCTCAAGTTATTGAGTTAACTTGTTTATGGCTTGATAAATAGCTTATATATAATATATAAATGATAA
>CM039603.1:34271837-34309337 GCA_022457205.1 Saccharum spontaneum
GTGCACAAATCTTATACATGAAACAAATCCTCCTAGACTATGGAGTTGTTCTTGAAAAGGTGCCACTTTTATGTGACAATGAAAGTGCCGTTAAAATTGCTAATAATCCAGTACAACACTCACGCACCAAGCACATTGATATCCGCCACCACTTTCTAAGAGATCATGTTGCTAAAAATGATATATCACTAGAAGGTGTAAGAAGTGAAAATCAATTAGCGGATATCTTCACTAAACCTTTGGATGAGGCCACTTTTTATAGGTTGAGAAGTGAACTAAATGTGCTTGATTCTAGTAACTTTAAAAAATGAGCTTGTGTTGTCCCTTGCATTGTATTGTATTATATGTCATATTTAATTCTCCGCAATGCATCTAGGACTTGTCTAACATGGTTACGATAACTCTCCTTTGGAGGAGTGAAGAAGCCTAACCGTGGATCAAACTTGACAAGCAACCTAGTCTTCCTTTCTCGCTTTGCATTGCATATGCATGGTTGTTGCTTTGTCGTTTCTTTTCGGTTTGGCTTTGAGCAACCTCTGTGTTCGTCCATGAATAGAGAGAGCATTTCACGCTCCCAAGGGTTCATAAACTCTATTGCATGGCCATACGTTTCTCCTCGGGTGTTTATTGCATATTTTTCCTAAAAACAATACTAGCCTAAGGCAAAATATGTTGAAAATCTTGAGGGTTTGAGTGAAGTCACTCATATCAGGTTCCAATTGGTGTTTATTTGAGTCTCTTTGAATTAGAACTTGATTGGGAGAAGTCGCGTCGAAGATTGGATTGAAGAAAGACGTTAAACAGCGACCGGACGCTGGACCGGACACGGTGCTGCTTCACCACTGCGTCCGGTCCCGGCGAACCAGCGCGTCCGATCATCCCGAAGAACATTCTCATGGATCTGTGACCGGATGCTGGACCGGACACGTCATTGTGACCACTGCGTCCGGTCCCGGACCCCACCACCGCGTCCGGTCATGCGTGTTGAGTTCCCCGGGTGATCTCTGACCGGACTCTGTCCGTGTCCGGTCAGCCCTAACCGGACGCGTCCGGTCACTCGAGGAGCTTACTGGACTCTGACCGAACGCTGCTCCACCGCGTCCGGTCAGGCGACCACCGCGTCCGGTCAGCGCGTTAAAAGCGGATCTGAGCCCTCATATAACCGTTCGTCCCGATCTTGTTTTCCTCTTTCCGTTTTCAATCCGCCGTGCCCTAACCCTCCATGCCGACTCTCGCCACGCCATCGTGTCCGCCGGCTCCTCCCGCACCGCCGTGCACCCGCTGCTCCTCCTCGCCGTTTTTTCGCTTCGCGCCGTGCCGCACCATGCCTGCTCCTTCTCCGCCGTAGCCTTGCGCCACCACTGCACCGCGTGCCGTCGAAGTCTCACGCGCCGCCGTAGCCCCGTGCCAACACCGCCGCAGCTGCTCCTCCTCCGCCGGTCTCTCGCGCGCCACCATCGCCAGCCACAGCCGCACGCCGCACCCTTGCCGAGCCTCGCCACCCGGATCGTCTCCAATCGTCGCTCTGTTGATTCTTCTTGTTTGACCTAACCCTAGCTTTCACCGACGTCCTCGCGTCTCTCCGGTCGTCCTCCGGCGAAGGCCCTTCGCACGATCTTGTCTCCACGAATGTGATTTCATTGCCTTAATCTTCCAATTAGGGTTTGCCGTGACTTTCCGTTGAAATTCTAATTCATCTATTGCATGTCTCGGCAATTCAGTGCTCATCCGGCGTTTTCGTGGAACTCTCGCGCGTCAAGGTCCCTCATCTTTTCACCAGATTCTCGCCGATTGGAGGTAGCTATCGCGTTCTATTCTTTTCTTATGTCATATACTTGCTTTCATTAGGACCTCACTTATCTATTAGATAATGTATATTGCTTATAGTAGCTCTATCTATTCTATCTTTACAGTGAGTCCTGTCGGTGCTTTGTGTGGTAGTTGATCAGTTTTGAATCCGAGGCCAAGCTTGCGGATACGGATTGAGGCCAAGCCTCAAGAGTGTCAGTTCATCATCTTTCACTGTTAGGGTTTTCTTAGCAATTTGTCAGTATGGTTCGCTGTAAGAATGCTGGTGGTGCACCTAGTGACGGGGACGAGAGTCCTCCCAGGCTAACAGAAGTTGCCCATGGCAAGCGCAAGAAGACTTCCACCAAGAAGAGAAAGAGGACACTCACAGAGGCAGAGGTAGCTCAGGCAGTTGCAGATGCAGCAGAGCTAGCAGAGAGAGGTGGCAGAGGCAGTGGGATTCACATTGGCGAGCGTCGCTTTCATCTTGAAGGTCGACAGCTCGGTACTGAGGCCACAGAGGAGACAGAGGATGCACCTGCAGAGCAGCCCACAGAGGACCCAAAGGAGACAGAGGAGCAGACCGTTCAGACTCCACCGCGTCGTCGCTCAGGACGTACGCGAGCTCAGGTGACTCCTAGGCCCTTCGTTTTGTCGAGGTTGGTCGGTGGTTCCCACCTCAATGGGACCCCCGAGCTTTAGAGGGCTTCTACACACCTCTGCACGAGGATTTCTACAGAGCCTATGTTGACAGCGGGATTGCATTCAGACCTCAGAGAGTTTGTCGACTAGAGGCTTTAGTTGAGGTGGTTGGTGAGCAGCTCTATCCACACCTGTCCTTTCTACCTAGCTTGTCAAACTTTCTGGGACAGACTGGAGCTTACTGCGGGACTTGGGTCAGAGAGTTCTACTCCTCACTTTGGATTGACCCTGCTCATGAGTTTATACACTTTGCATTCCGAGGCCGTGACCGTAGACTGTACAACACCAGGGTACGGGAGATTCTCAGACTCCCTGCTTCATAGATGAAGATTCACCAGCTGTGTTTTGGTCAGACAGCACCACCGAGACGTCCTCACAGAGGTACAGTGCCACCCACAGACATGATCAGATCCTGCTTCCGTGAGTCGTTTGGCGAGGGGTCCAGACGTACACCTGCCAGCTTGACACCCTTAGCTAGAGTGCTTGATGCTATTGTGAGGCGGACTCTTCTTCCAAGGCTGGGATATAGAGAGGGCCTGACACGTATGCAGCTTTGGGTTGTTCATCACCTCATCTCACAGATACCTTTTGATATTTGGGATCTGATGCTATGTGAGATGGAGGACACTTTGGCAGAGGGCTTCAAGGGTCACCGGCAGTTACCGTATGCGCACTGGATTTGCTTCATCATCCGATCTGCGTGTGACCTGCCTGCAGAGATTAGAGCTGAGATATCAGATACCAGCACTACTTTTCCAGAGTACGACATTCGCCAGTTGTGGGCTTCTGTTACCAGAGAGCAGGCACCTAGGCCAGGACAGCGTGAGAGGTCAGAGGTCCCAGAGATAGCAGCTGAGCAGGACAAGACCGTTGAGGGTCTTGTTGAGGCCGAGCTTGCAGATCTTGATGCTCAGCCAGCTGATCCAGTTGAGGATGATGCCACTGACAGCACAGACGAGGACTATCAGCCTATCCCCCGGTACCACTCTCCTCGGTCTCACTACCATGAGGCCGGTGGTTCAGGCTTAGCCTCCCGCTCAGACCCAGCCATGGTGGCTATACTTGAGAGGCTGACCCAGGCCTAGGAGAGGCAGGAGGTTCAGATGCAGCGATAGGCTCAGGACACAGTAGCTGCATTCGCTCAGATTCAGGCTCATCAGGACGAGTTCCAGAGGCAGCAATTTGAGATGCAGAGACAGCAGGCAGCCAACCAGCAGCAGTATCTTGAGCTCCTGCGACACCTCGTCACTGTTGGGGTTCCTCCACCACCGTCTGTCCTTACTCCAGCACTACAGTTCAGTGGACCTCAGAGTCAGGGACAACCGAGTTTTCAGTTTACCTCTCCCCAGCAGCAGGTTCCCTAGACCTTTCAGTTGCCGAGCTACACTCCTATTCAGACGGGGTTCACTCCACCAGTTCAGCCCAGACCGCATCTTCTGACAGGCACCCCTTTTACTGACTTGAGTGCCTCCTACAGCGAGCTGACTGGTCAGCCGACACTCTCGCATACCACTGTTGTGACTTCTTCAGGGTTGTCAGCTTCCGAGACTGTGGCTCCTCTAGTGACAGGGACCGGGACTACAGAGACAATGCCGTCGTCAATTGCCTCGACAGATCCTCCCACAGTTGGTACTCTTCAGGCTCAGATGACAGAGACTGCTCCTATCGTTGCTACATCTTCATCAGTCCCTGCTCCTGCTCTACAGACCCAGACTGCTTCACAGCCACGTGTTTCTACAGAGGGTCAGCCTGACAGCTCAGAGTCTGAGGAGGATACTTCACAGTTTGTGATCACTCCACGCTCCTCGGCACCCGACACGACTGCTTCTGTTCCCCCATCAGATCCTTAGTTTTGTTTTTGGCGTTTGATGCCAAAGGGGGAGAGAGAGTAGATTCAGGGGGAGTTTTGATAGAGGGTTTCATTTTTCTTTGTGTGCTACATTCTGCTACATTCATGCATCATGTTTACTTTCCTGCACTTGCATTTTGTGACATGTGTGCTTGTGAGATACTGGAGTCATATGTGGTCTATCTTGTCACTATTATATATCATGTCACTTAATTGGTTCTAGCTCATAAGGTTGTGCTTCCGTGCCTTACTCCGATTTCATATGAGCTATGTTTTATGTGTACTAACTATTCATGTTTTATCTTGTGAGTACACCCTGTTGGCTTGGAACACATAAGCAATTCCTAACCTCTTGTGCGTATTGCTTTTTGCTTATGTGAACCAAGCATGTTCGAAAACCTCAACTCTTATATCTTCTGAATCTAAGTGTTGTCATCAATCATCAAAAAGGGGGAGATTGAAAGCATCTAGGCCCCGAGAGTTGGTTTCGGCAATTGATGACAATGCATTATTACCATGACTAACGTGTGTTTTGCAGAAACTTTGGTAAGTTAGGTTATGGGGTTGATAACTGCTTTGGGCACTATAGTATTCATGTCCCTTGATGGAAATCGTTTCGGTTTTCAAAGGATCAATGATAAGATTAAGGACGGTTAGTTCCGGATGTCAAGGTGTTAAGTTATATTTGGAATAGTCGTTAGGATCTTCACTTTTTTCCTTTGGCCGTACTATAAAGGGGGGGCATGAGCAAGTAGCTTGACCTAGGTGAGTCTTTTGTTTAGGTGTGGTGCACACTTGTCAAACTTAGCACTGGGTAGCTGAAAGCCCAAGTTTGGTTTTGGTAATTAATGACACCAAGTTGCTAATGCTATTGTATCAAGTGTGATTAAGCTAGGCATAAGCAACATGTGATGGAGGTGGATGTGGCAAGGAGTTGTGGCCACAAGATCACAAAGAAATGGTGCATGGACATGAAATGATGATCATGGTGGAGATGCACATGAAATGATGGACATGATGATCAAGTGAAGGAGAAGGATCTAAGAGCGCAAGGCAAAGGTATAATCATAGGGTTTTCCTTTTGCCGGTCTAAGATGAGTAGAGAAGTAATTGACCGGGTTTAGGATACATAGCCGACTATCAAGAGGGGCAATCACGGTTAGCTCGGAAATCAAGTGCCACTAGATCAATGTCTTGAGCATATGCATTTAGGATCTAGTAAAGAGCTAACTTAACGCCTTAGAAAATGCTTGTGAAAATGCTAACACACGAGCACAAGGTGGTGATCACTTGTTGGTGTTGGCACATTTGCGAAGGCGGTGAAGTTTAAGCAGTAGAGAGGGGTTTGGGTTCCTCTCTCCCTCCCGCCGAGCTTGCGAGGCGGGATTCGGCGCTTTTTGGAGAAGTGAAATGCCTATTTTCTATTGCGCCGAAAGTTGGAAAAGAAACGGAGGCGAAAGGAGGTCACTGCGTGCACCGGACGCTGCACCGGACGCGGTTACTGTGCGACCGGCGCGTCCGGTCAGGCGAACAGCGGTTCACAAGGACGGTGTTTCGCGGTCAGTTCTTCAGCGCGTCCGGTCGTTGTTTCGCGGTGCGCGGCTCGGTGTTGACCGGCGCGTCCGGTGGGTCACGGGACCGGCGCGTCCGGTCGTGACCAGCGCGTCCGGTCGCTCGGTCGAGCACGTCCGGTCAACGGTAACGGCTAGTTCTGACGCGTACTGTTCACGTCTGTCGCGTAGTGACCGGACGCGTCCGGTCACCCTGACCGGAGCGTCCGGTCATCGCGATTTCTGCCGCGTCGGTTGTAACGGCTAGCTGCGTACCCCTTCATTATAAATAGATGGTGGCCGGGGTTTGAGGGTAACTCTTGCACATTTTGAGACCTAGAAACATCCTTTGAGCTAGAGAACAACCCCTCCACTCATCTCTTTGATTGATTGCACATCTTGAGTGAGTTTGAGTGAGATTCAAGTGCATTGCTTGAGAGTTGCATTCTAGAGGCACTTGATCTTCGAGTTGCTGCGGATTTCTTGTTACTCTTCCGTGTTTCCCGACACGGTAGACGGCTTGGAGCAGCGGAGGTGATTGAGCTCGCAATTGGAGATTGTTGGAGCCTTCACCAAGTGTTGTAAGGGGTTCTTGATCCTTCCCCGCGGGAGTTCGCGAATTGGATACTCTAGTGGAGCTCGTGGCTTGGAGGATCCCCATCTTGTGTGTGGTTGTGCGGTGCCCACCGAGGGCTCGACTCTTGATAGTCGATTAGCTCGCGAACCGACAAGTGGGTGTATCGCCACAACGGGGAGTAGCTTGCCGGGAAGCAAGTGAACCTCGGGATAAATTCTTGTGTCACTCTCTTCCCGAGGATTTCTCTTGTGTGATTGATTGATTGGTACTTCTTATCTCTACACGGCGGTATAATCACTCGAAGCTCTTCTCTCGTATTACTTCTTGTATCTAGCTTGTTGTTGTTGTGTTTAGTGGATAGCCTTGTACTAGACTTGTGTAGGTGGCTTGCTTAATTAGTTAGAGCTAGTGCATTTTGCTCCGCCACATTTTGTACTAACTTGTGGTTAAGTATTTCTTGTAGAAGTTTTAATTAGGCTATTCACCCCCCCTCTAGCCTTTTTGGACCTTACAAGTGGTATCGGAGCCGAGGCACCGTTTATTTGAGGCTTAACAACCTACGGTGAAGAAGTAATGGCTCAATTAAGTTTGCACATCAACAACACCAAGAAGGCACCTCACTTTGATGGCACAAATTATGCATATTGGAAGGTTAAGATGACCGCACACCTCAAGTCAATCAATAGAGAAGTGTGGAAAGTCACCGAAACCAAATTTGAGGTTGCTAATCCGGAAGCACCTACACCGGTGGAAGAGAAGAAGCTCCAATGCAATGATATTGCCATTAGTGCTCTTCATGAGGCATTAGATGACAAGACATTTGAGCAAGTGAAGAACATAGAAGTTGCACATGATGCTTGGGCCAAGCTAGAAGAAACATTTGAGGGCACCGAAGGCACAAAGACCGCTAAAGCATATATCTTGCAAGAAAAATTTTCAAGCTTCAAGATGCAAGATGATGAGAGTGTACCGGAGATGTTTCATAGGTTGCAAGTCATTGTAAATGAGCTCAAGGCACTTGGAGAAGAAGTGAAGGACAATCAATTCTCTATGAAGTTCCTAAGAAGCCTACCTAAGAGATTTGACACATTGATCACCGTGCTAGTGAGGACTACATTGAAGGATTCAACTCCTCAACAAATATTTCAAGAAGTGATGACCGATGATTCATATAGAGAAGATGATGAGAAGGATGAGTTGGTCAAGAAGAAGAAGAAGGAGAATGAGAAGAAAGATGATGAAAAGAAGAAGAGTGTGGCATTCAAAGCCACCACATCCAAGGGCAAATCCAAGATTGAATCATCAAGTGAAGAAGACTCAAGCTCTTGTGATAGTGATGACATTGATGAGAAGATGGCTCTCTTTGTCAAGCAATTTGGCAAATTCATGAAGAAGAAGGGCTATCGTGCAAGGAGGAGGAAGAACACATCTAAGAAGAATGAGCATACCATGAGATGCTTTAGATGCCATAGCAAGGACCATCTCATTGCAAAGTGTCCTTATGATAGTGATGATGAAGATGCTATCAAGAAGGAAAGGAAGAAGCAAAAGAAGAAGCAAGAAAAGAAGGAGAGTTCTCATAAGAAGAAGAATGATTCTCATGTTGCTACATGGGATAGTGATGATTCCTCAAGTGATGATGAGGATGACTACAAGAGCAAGAAGAAGGGACATGCTAGCATTGCTATCCAAGAGAAGGTCTCCCTCTTCGACACTCCATCGTGCTTCATGGCTAAGGCCACTAAGGTATCATCTGATAATGAGAGTGATCATGATAATGCTAGTGATAGTGATAGTGATAGTGATGAAGAAGAATTCACTAAAGATGAACTAATCACTATGCTAGAAGATTGCACTCAACATTATAAAGAATCTAGAAAGGAATGCAAGGGCTTGCTTAAGGAAAAGAAAAACCTTATGCAAGAACTTGATGAGCTTAGAGCATCTTATGAGAGTCTAAAGGTAGACCATAAGAAACTTCAAAAGTCTCACACTAAGCTTGAAGAAGCTCATTCCTCTCTAGTTGAAAAATGTGAAAACATGCCAACTAATGTTGAGAAAGCTAAAACTTGCAACATAGGCATATCTTGTGATATAATTGATGAATCTTGTCATAAGCCTATTGTTGTTGCTCCCACTAACCCTTCATGTAGCTCATCTACATCATCCTCATCTAGTAGTGATGGTTTCACTTGTGATCCCACACTTATAGTTGAGAATGAAAATCTCAAGAAGGAGGTAAAAGAGCTCAATCACACCTTGGCCAAGGCTTATGGTGGTGAGGACCGCTTGCTTATGTGCTTGGGTAGCCAAAGAGCTTCTCTCTATAAAGAGGGATTGGGCTATAACCCCAAGAAAGGCAAAGCCGTTTTTTTTCCTCACAAGACTCGTTTTGTGAAGAACAAAGGTAGCTATTGCAAAAGTTGCAAGCAAGTTGGTCACATAGAGCAACATTGCATGAACAAGAAATCCAATGCTAATGTATCCTCAATTAAGTTTGATTCTTTCTATATACTTACCAAGGGTACAAATGGTGTTCATGCTAAGTTCATTGGTGCACCATGGATGGGCTCAAAGAAGAAAGCTATTTGGGTACCAAAGAGCTTGGTCACTAACCTTGGAGGACCCAAACAAGTTTGGGTACCTAAAAGGAATTGATCTTATCTTGTAGGTCAATTACAAAGCCGGAGGAAGGCATTGGGTGCTTGATAGTGGGTGCACTCAACATATGACCGGGGATTCTTGTATGTTCAAATCAATTGATACAAATCAAAATGGTGGTTTTGATGCTATCACTTTCGGCAACAACAAGAAAGGCAAGGTCAAGGGGCTTGGTAAAATTGCTATCTCAAATGACATGAGCATATCTAATGTATTGCTATTCAATCTTTTGTCGGTGGCACAACTTTGTGATCTTGGCTTCAAGTGCATATTTGGTAGTGATGTTGTTGAAGTCATAAGTGTGGATGGATCAAACTTGATATTCAAAGGATTTAGACATGGTAGTTTATACTTGGTTGACTTCAATGATAGTGAGACACAATTGACATCATGCTTGCTTAGCAAATCTAGTATGGGATGGTTGTGGCATAGAAGGCTTGGTCATGTTGGAATGAAACAATTGAACAAACTTTTGAAGCATGACTTAGTTAGAGGCTTGAAGGATGTCACCTTTGAGAAGGATAAACCTTGTAGTGCTTGTCAAGCCGGCAAACAAATTGGAAATAAACATCCTAGTAAGAGTGAAATGAGTACATCAAAGGCATTTGAGCTATTGCACATGGACTTGTTTGGGCCAACAACATACACTAGTATTGGTGGAAACAAGTATGGTTTTGTGATTGTTGATGACTATACTAGATACACTTGGGTGTTCTTTCTCTTTGACAAGAGTGATGTTTATGATCTATTCAAGTCTTTTGTCAAGAGAGTGCAAAATGAGTTTGAGACTACCATCAAGAAGATTAGAAGTGACAATGGTAGTGAGTTCAAGAACACAAGAATTGAAGATTTATGTGGTGATCTTGGTATTGGACATCAATTCTCACCAACATACACTCCTCAATCTAATGGTGTAGTTGAAAGAAAGAATAGAACTTTGATTGACATGGCTAGATCAATGCTTAGTGAATACAATGTGAGTCATTCATTTTGGAGTGAAGCCATTAACACGGCTTGCTATTGTAGCAACCGTCTCTATTGCCATGGAAAGCTTGGAAAGACACCATATGAGCTATTGAATGGAAGAAAGCCCAACATTGCATACTTTAGAGTGTTTGGTTGCAAATGCTATATTCTCAAGAAAGGCACTAGATTGAGTAAGTTTGAAAAGAGATGTGATGAAGGGTTCTTACTTGGTTATTCTACCACAAGCAAAGCATATAGAGTTTGGAATCTCACTAATGGCACCTTAGAAGAAGTTCATGATGTTGAGTTTGATGAAACCCAAGGATCTCAAAATGAAGCTCAAAACCTTGATGATGTGAAAGGAGATCAATTGTCAAATGCAATGAAGAACATGGACATTGGTGACATAAGGCCGAGGCAAGTTGATGATGATGATGATATTCATGTGATCAACCAAAGTGTGCAAATTGATACAAATCAAGCAAGCTCTAGTGGTTCTCATGATGAAGCTCAAGTTCAAGGTCAAACAAGTGGAAGCAATCAACTCCCAATACTCCAACCTACTAGTATTGCAAGAGATCATCCATTGGACCAAATCATTGGTGGAATTCAAAGTGGTGTTCAAACTAGATCAAGGCTAGCATCCTTTTGTGAGCACTACTCATTTGTGTCACTTGAAGAACCAAAGAAGATAGAAGATGCATTGAAGGATTCCGATTGGGTAAATGCCATGCATGAAGAACTAAACAACTTCACTAGAAATCAAGTTTGGGAACTTGTTGAAAGGCCGAAGAACTACAATGTGATTGGTACTAAGTGGGTCTTTAGAAACAAGCAAGATCAAGATGGCATGGTTGTGAGGAACAAAGCAAGATTAGTAGCACAAGGATACACTCAAGTTGAGGGTCTTGACTTTGGAGAAACATATGCACCGGTTGCAAGATTGGAGGCAATTAGAATCTTATTAGCATATGCTTGTGCACACAACATCAAGCTCTATCAAATGGATGTCAAGAGTGCATTTCTTAATGGTTACATCAATGAAGAAGTTTATGTTGAGCAACCTCCCGGTTTTGAAGATGACAAGAAGCTCAACCATGTTTACAAGCTCAAGAAGGCATTGTATGGTTTGAAACAAGCACCTAGAGCATGGTATGAGAGATTGAGGGACTTTCTTCTCTCTAAAGGGTTCAAGATGGGAAAGGTTGACACCACTCTCTTCACCAAGAAAATTGGAAATGACTTGTTTGTGTTGCAAATCTATGTGGATGACATTATCTTTGGATCAACCAATCAAGATTTTTGTGAAGAATTTGGAAATATGATGGCAAATGAGTTTGAGATGTCTATGATTGGAGAGCTTAGTTACTTCCTTGGACTTCAAATCAAGCAAATGAAGAATGGCACTTTTGTAAGTCAAGGCAAGTACATCAAGGATATGATCAAGAAGTTTGGATTGCAAGATGCTAAGTCAATGAGTACACCAATGGGCACAAATGATCAATTGGGTATTGATGATAGTGGTAACATGGTAGATCAAAAGCAATACCGGTCTATGATTGGAAGTTTGCTCTATGTCACCGCTTCTAGGCCGGATGTGATGTTTAGTGTGTGCAAGTGTGCAAGATATCAAGCTTCACCTAGAGAAAGTCACTTGAAAGCAACCAAGAGGATATTGAGATATCTTAAGGGCACTCATGATGTTGGATTATGGTTTCCAAAGGGGTCTAATTTTGAGTTGATTGGATATTCGGACTCCGACTATGGTGGATGCAAGATTGATAGAATGAGCACAAGTGGCACTTGTCAATTGCTTGGAAGGTCTCTTGTTTCATGGTCATCAAAGAAACAAAATAGTGTTGCACTATCTACCGCCGAGGCCGAATACATTAGTGCCGGTAGTTGTTGTGCACAATTGCTTTGGATGAAGGCCACTTTGAATGACTTTGGAATAAAATTCAAGAATGTTCCATTGTTTTGTGACAATGAAAGTGCTATCAAGATGACTCAAAATCCGGTTCAACATTCAAGAACAAAGCACATTGACATAAGGCATCACTTCATAAGAGACCATCAACAAAAGGGTGATATTTGCATTGAGAGCATTGGCACCGAAGATCAACTAGCCGACATATTTACAAAGCCACTTGATGAAAAGAGATTTTACAAGTTGAAGAATGAATTGAACATACTTGACTTCTCCAACTTGAAATGAGTGAACCCCCACATTCTTATATGACATGCCTCTCCTCCGACATAGCAAGGTAAAGTTGTGTGGCATATCATTCATACTTTGTTAAGGACATGTTTAGAACATATAGACATATTTGCATGAAAAATAGGCTCATTCATGGAAATCAAATGAGTTTAATGTATATATGGTACCACTATTGCTTCTATGTTTGATTGATCTAGTGGTAGCATATGACATGTTTGTGGGCTTGCAAACCTAGTGTTGAATCTAGAAAATGAGCTCATGATGTGTAATTCAACATGGTCAAGATAACCCTTATACTTTATGAGGTGTGAAGAAGCTTGTCCTTGGATCAAACCGAATTACACATTCTAGGCAAGTAATCTAGATTGAACCATAACTTGGACTCCCTCATATTGTTTGACTTTACTCTCACTAAAATTGGCACCTTTTTGGTGATTGTTGACAAAGGGGGAGAGAAAAGTCACAAAGATAGAAAAGTCACAAAGGGGGAGAAAGATATAATAAGAGGGGAGAGAAAAGTCACAAAAAGAAAAAGTTACTAAGGGGGAGAGAAAGCATAAGATAAGACTTTGGAAAGGAATCAATTAAATTTGAGCACACAAGTAGGGGGAGCAAGCTCATGAATTTTTTGTTGCATTTGTATGCACATTAACATGATGAATTGTTGCATTGCAAAGCTTAAATTCTTATTCATGTTTGATTGGTGATTGCTAGAATTAGAACTTGAATGATGATTTGTTAAGAGTAGCTTTTTAAGTGGTATCTAGACACTTTTGCTTATAATGTTGATCTCACGGGGTACTTTAGTGTTTATGATCTTTACAAGTGATGAATTACAAGTGGTGTCTAGCTACATCGATGCTAAGGATGGTATATAAAGGCAACTCCGATTGGTATCACGCTTCAAAGGTCCATTCTATATACCTTAGCATCAATTTGATAGTAGTAACTCTCCCAAAATTCAAATCCATACATATGTGCACAATTGAACCAAACTCATGGAAGCACATATGTAGGGGGAGCTAATACTATCGAAATTGAAAATTGATTTCATTTCATATCTTTGTGATGGTTGTCATCAATTACCAAAAAGGGGGAGATTGAAAGCCCAAGTTTGGTTTTGGTAATTAATGACACCAAGTTGCTAATGCTATTGTATCAAGTGTGATTAAGCTAGGCATAAGCAACATGTGATGGAGGTGGATGTGGCAAGGAGTTGTGGCCACAAGATCACAAAGAAATGGTGCATGGACATGAAATGATGATCATGGTGGAGATGCACATGAAATGATGGACATGATGATCAAGTGAAGGAGAAGGATCTAAGAGCGCAAGGCAAAGGTATAATCATAGGGTTTTCCTTTTGCCGGTCTAAGATGAGTAGAGAAGTAATTGACCGGGTTTAGGATACATAGCCGACTATCAAGAGGGGCAATCACGGTTAGCTCGGAAATCAAGTGCCACTAGATCAATGTCTTGAGCATATGCATTTAGGATCTAGTAAAGAGCTAACTTAACGCCTTAGAAAATGCTTGTGAAAATGCTAACACACGAGCACAAGGTGGTGATCACTTGTTGGTGTTGGCACATTTGCGAAGGCGGTGAAGTTTAAGCAGTAGAGAGGGGTTTGGGTTCCTCTCTCCCTCCCGCCGAGCTTGCGAGGCGGGATTCGGCGCTTTTTGGAGAAGTGAAATGCCTATTTTCTATTGCGCCGAAAGTTGGAAAAGAAACGGAGGCGAAAGGAGGTCACTGCGTGCACCGGACGCTGCACCGGACGCTGCACCGGACGCGGTTACTGTGCGACCGGCGCGTCCGGTCAGGCGAACAGCGGTTCACAAGGACCACCGGACGCGGTGCGCGTCCGGTCATAGGTGACCGGACGCGTCCGGTCGTCCAGGGAGCTTACTGGACTCCCACCGGACGCGGGCACTGTGGCGTCCGGTCAGTTCTTCAGCGCGTCCGGTCGTTGTTTCGCGGTGCGCGGCTCGGTGTTGACCGGCGCGTCCGGTGGGTCACGGGACCGGCGCGTCCGGTCGTGACCAGCGCGTCCGGTCGCTCGGTCGAGCGCGTCCGGTCAACGGTAACGGCTAGTTCTGACGCGTACTGTTCACGTCTGTCGCGTAGTGACCGGACGCGTCCGGTCACCCTGACCGGAGCGTCCGGTCATCGCGATTTCTGCCGCGTCGGTTGTAACGGCTAGCTGCGTACCCCTTCATTATAAATAGATGGTGGCCGGGGTTTGAGGGTAACTCTTGCACATTTTGAGACCTAGAAACATCCTTTGAGCTAGAGAACAACCCCTCCACTCATCTCTTTGATTGATTGCACATCTTGAGTGAGTTTGAGTGAGATTCAAGTGCATTGCTTGAGAGTTGCATTCTAGAGGCACTTGATCTTCGAGTTGCTGCGGATTTCTTGTTACTCTTCCGTGTTTCCCGACACGGTAGATGGCTTGGAGCAGCGGAGGTGATTGAGCTCGCAATTGGAGATTGTTGGAGCCTTCACCAAGTGTTGTAAGGGGTTCTTGATCCTTCCCCGCGGGAGTTCGCGAATTGGATACTCTAGTGGAGCTCGTGGCTTGGAGGATCCCCATCTTGTGTGCGGTTGTGCGGTGCCCGCCGAGGGCTCGACTCTTGATAGTCGATTAGCTCGCGAACCGACAAGTGGGTGTATCGCCACAACGGGGAGTAGCTTGCCGGGAAGCAAGTGAACCTCGGGATAAATTCTTGTGTCACTCTCTTCCCGAGGATTTCTCTTGTGTGATTGATTGATTGGTACTTCTTATCTCTACACGGCGGTATAATCACTCGAAGCTCTTCTCTCGTATTACTTCTTGTATCTAGCTTGTTGTTGTTGTGTTTAGTGGATAGCCTTGTACTAGACTTGTGTAGGTGGCTTGCTTAATTAGTTAGAGCTAGTGCATTTTGCTCCGCCACCTTTTGTACTAACTTGTGGTTAAGTATTTCTTGTAGAAGTTTTAATTAGGCTATTCACCCCCCCCCTCTAGCCTTTTTGGACCTTACAGTAGCTCAGGAAAAACTCAAAGTTCAGTTGGAAGCAACTTGGTTCAAGTTGCGTCGCGTTTCGAAGTCGTTTGAGCCATTTTCCCTTGACCGGACGCGGTCTCTGTCTTGACCGGACGCGTCCAGTCAGTACTAGCAGTTACTGCGTTTCAGCTCGGTTGACCAGATGTGGTTCTTGCGAGGACCAGACGCGGTGATCGTGCTAACACGTGTCTCAAAGGGTAAAACAACTAATCGGACACGACTAGGAAGTGATCGGACGCGTCCGGTCACGTTCCTGTAATGTACTTTGCTGACCTGACATGTCCGGTCATCTCTGATCGGACGCGATTGAGCGTCAGGTCAAAGTACAGTAAGGACCTTGCACGATCGGACGCGTCCGGTCACCCCTGATCGGTGCGTCCGGTCACTCAGCAGTGTTGTTCAGTTTTTCGACCGTTACGTTCGACCGGCGCGTTCGGTCACGACGACCGGTGTTGATATTTGGTAACGCAATTAGGAAATAGGATCCGCAAGCGCACGGATATCGGTGAGCACTTCACCCGAGATGTTATCCTGGGTATCGTATTTATATTTTTACCTTTAGGAGAAAGAGTGCATCTGACTAACCAAATCTATTACTACTAACCTTTAGGCTACAACCACTATGATTCGATGTGAGTGATGTATAGAGAAGACTACAACCGCACTCTTCTTCTAACCTTGGTAAGGATGATCTACTGTTCTATTGGGGAGGTTTACGGAATCTAGACACCACAAAGGATGTTCAACCCGCACCTATAAACCCTATCGATCCTGCTAACGGGATATGGAATACAAAGGTAACTCAGAATTGTCACGTTCCTCGCTACTACCACGGTCCGGCTAGACGAGGGGATATCTATGAGTATCCTAGCTTAAACATCACGTTTACGCTAGAGATGATTACTCTAAACTCTACGCGAAGAGATCAAAGTAAACTCATAAACCAAAGAACAATAAAACAAAGAACTTACTAGAATTTAGAAGTCGAAATATTGAAGAATCCTGAGAACAAGCCTCGGGTTAGAAGAACTTGCTCCCGCAGGTACAACCTCGGAGTAGACACCGACAGGCCGGCTTCCTCCGATCTACACCTCCACTCTATCTCTCTCAATCTAGTAGAACTAATTCTACTTTCACATTGGATGCTAAGCCCTAAGAGGTGGGAACCCTAGAGGGAACCTCTATCTCTAAACCCTAACTAGAGATATGCAACTGAATAATGAATTGGGGTCTTCTCCACCAGGGGTCAGGGGCCTTGCTTATATAGCCCTTTTGGATGAATCTGGACCGTCGGATCAAACCGACCTTCATCCTACGGTTTTCCTTGATCCTCAAAGGCGGTGGAGCATAATCCGCGAGACTCGACCTGATTGGTCCCGGGGGCAGGGCGGGCGCCCTAGGGCACAGGGCGGGCGCCCTGTGTCCGGCCCCGTTACGGCTCCCGTTCGTTCCCGTGGCTTCTGGAATCTTTTAGATGTAAGATAATTACGTGTTCGGTTAATATCCCGTCATTAATCCGACATGTGGGCCTTTCTTCCGTATTTCCTGATAACCCCCTGCAGAAATAGATAAACAGCAAAACTCGTGGAATTCTGTTAGATCAAACCCTAATTCTAGGTGTTGCTTGCATATAGGTCCTTTTCTTTATTTATTTGATGGTTATAATTGATACTTAAGAACCGTCAACAAACACCCCCATACTTAGGCTTTTACTCGTCCTCGAGAAAAGGTTGGTTAATAAAACATCTGGGGTTGAAACATTCTTTCATACCTGCAGGGTGTTGTAAAAATCCACTGTGCACTTATAGTCAGGGAAATATATGGTCAGAGTAAAGAGCCTTTCTTCTTCTTAATCCCTATCACTTGGAGTTTTTACATATTTTTGAAAAGAAAAACTTAGCATACCTTTATCCTCATAGGTGCTCTCAGAGTCACTCATTATCTTTTATATTTCTCTCTGAGGCTGTTTTGATTTTGCAAAAATAATTCTTTAAGCATACATACCTTGCATTTATTGTATGGTCAAAACCGGATCCGAGGAGAAGAATGCCATACTCTTAGATCAAAGATTTTGAAAATTAAAAACTTGTCACTCTTACTGGCATATTGCTTATTAGAGGGACCATGGGCTATCATTTTCTTTCCATCATATTTTTATCATATCTCTTTTTTTTCATTTTGGGTGGATACCGAGGTACCCCTAATTCTACTGCCGGACACTTGTCCATTTTTTTCCACGAGGTTATCGAGCACTTGCTCCTTTTTATTTCCTCGATATATTCATAATTTTGCATAGCCCATGCCTCTAACGCAATAATACTTCGGAAGAGTGAATCTTTCTGAATAAAAATGTCTTGATCTTAGGAGTATGATAAATCTCTCAACAAGGGTCTAACTTGTTTTGAACAAACTCAATACAAAGCAGATAGCTTTAATTAATATTTTCATGTTTAGCAGGCATATAAAACTTGAGGATGGTAGCTATAATTTTGAGATTTTTAAAACAAATTCTCCAAGCAATAAAGATACTAAGAATAAGGTACTCATACCCTTACCATCTCTTATTCCACAATGACTTTTAGCAACACAGGGTTTTGAAATAATTTTAATAATTGCAGGTTTCCAGGAAATATCACAGAGTGAGATTGATCATGATTATAAGCATTTTTATCCTTTTAATTTATCATGTTTAGAGAGATAAAATTCTGCACAAACTAAGGTGAGTGTGTAAGTGTGTAATAAAAGTGTGCAGAGTGTGTACCTAGTTCATGGAGTGGTGCGATCGAAGTGTGTGTGACATGTCAGGGAATCTCCCCCATACTTGTTTTCTGCTTTCTTGCACAAAAGTAAAGTAGAGACACACAAGACATACTAATAATAATCTTTATTAATCTTGAGGCATTTATTACAACCGAATAATAATAATAACCGAATATAATAGATCTAAACTGATTATAAGCGAACCTAATCGAATCTAATAATAACTAAGACATATATAGCCCCAAGATCTAATCTAGATAGCTCAGTGACGCTCACGCCTCCTAAGACTATGCTCTAACTCATCGATCCTCTTGTTGGCGTCGACAAGGTCATCCCGTAGCTTTAGGATCGTAGTGTTATGGTTGAAGGTCCTCCGATCCATAGAGATATTGGAGTTCTGAATTTCTATAATGCTGTTCTTGATCACCCGTAGCTCCTCATCCACATCTGCAATGGTCCTGCGGCGCTTGGGAGGTGTCTCGAAAGCATTAAGAGCATGCTTGGGTGCTTCCTTCGGAGGAATGAAGCGGACCTTAGCTACCCTAACACCCTCGAAGTAAGGTCTCTCCTCCGTGGTATAGCGGACACTAGAGATCTCGCCGCTCCGGTTGGTCTTCACTCTGATGATCCGCTCATTGGGTTTTGGCGGCAGGATCTTTGTTCCGGCTGGTACCTTGATGATCTCCTTCCCCTTCGACGATGATGGCGAGCCTTCGAGCAATAGGGGCTGCGTAGGTGCGGTAAGAACTGGGCGAGCAAAGTAGGATTGGGCAGAGCTGCGTTGACGTGGTGGCATGGCCTCTAGCTGTCGCTCTGTGTTGGCCGGGACGAGAGCGTAGGCGTCGGGATCCTCCTTGGGCTTCTTGTTGAGGTCGTAGGGGACGACTTCCCAATCGACGTGGAACTTCTCGGCCATTGGAGCAGCTAGGAACTAAGCAAGATCTAATTTGAGGAAGGAGAGAAGGCTTGAATGAATTGGTGCTAAAAGCTGACGTTGGGGGTCTGTTTATATAGGGGGTAAAAACTACTCTCGTGCATGGTCGGGACTCTTCCCGCCGTCATGTTTGCGAAACAAACCGAGGACGGAATTTTCCAGATAGCAACGGGCGAGGTTATCGCGTGGGAGAAGTCTGGGGCCGAGGGGAGACAGGGGTAGGGTGGCCGCCCTCATCCTCAGGGCGCCCGCCCTGTGTCCGGCTCCTCTACAAGCCTGCTTTCTCGAGCGTGTTTCTCACCGTGTTTTTATCCCGAAAAATATATACTTGGCCCAAAAACGTCAAATTAAAAGCGTCGGGCTTTAATTTTTAATTGGAAGGTAAAAATTGATCACGTCTATTTCTTCTAATTCTTTATTGGGCTCTAAAAATAATTTAAGACGTTGACCATTTACCTTGAATAACGTACCTTCGTCATTTTGAAGTGTGATAGCTCCGTGGGATGATGAATGAATTACCTTGAATGGTCCTTCCCATTTGCTCCGGAGCTTTCCATGCCCGAAAAGCTTCACCCTGGAATTAAAAAGTAATACCTTATCTCCGGGTGAGAACTCCTTCTTCTTGATCCTCTTGTCATGCCATCTCTTGACTCTTTCTTTGTAGATCTTTGAATTGTGATATGCTTTCTCCCGCCATTCTTCTAACTCCGATAATTGCATTCTTCTATGTTTTTCGGCGATATCTAGGTCCATATTCCATCTTTTTATGGCGCAGTGTGCCTTGAACTCAAGTTCAACAGGTAGGTGACAAGTCTTTCCGTACACCAATTGGTATGGAGACATTCCAATTGGGGTCTTGTATGCTGTCCGGTAAGCCCAGAGTGCATCGGGTAACTTGTCCTTGCATGCCGTTCCCATCTCGTTCACCGTCTTCTGAAGAATGTTCTTGATTTGCTTGTTAGAAGTCTCTGCTTGGCCACTTGTCTGAGGATGATAGGGAGTAGCGACGTTGTGACGGATTCCATGTCTTGATAGATAGTGCTCGAAGCGCTTGTCAATGAAGTGTGATCCTCCATCACTTATCACTATCCTGGGGACTCCAAATCTTGGAAATATGATTTCCTCAAACATCCTCTTCGAACTGATATTGTCGGCATGTTTGCAAGGTAGTGCCTCTACCCACTTGGAGACGTAATCAACCGCCACCAAGATGAACTCACACTTCTTAGATGGGAGAAATGGACCCATGTAGTCTATTCCCCAGACATCAAAGAGTTCAATCTGAAGGTTGTTGGTGAGTGGCATGGCATCCCTTGTATTTATGTTTCCGTGCCTTTGACATGGCACATATCTTCTGATATATTGCTTCGTGTCATCATACATTGTAGGCCAATAGAATCCACATTGCCAGATCTTTGAATGTGTACGGAATGCTCCATAATGACCTCCGTATGGTGATGAGTGACATCTGTCGATGATCTTCAATCCTTCCTCAGTGGTCACACATCTTCTAAGAAGGCCATCAGCGCATACTCGGAAGAGATATGGCTCATCCCATATATGTGAACGACTTTCCTGAATAAGCTTCTTCTTATTTGCTCCGGGTGGTACATAACCTGAAACCATAAAATTAACAATATCTGCATACCAGGGGTCAGATCTGTTAATCCCGTAAAGCATGTCGTCCCGGAGTGAGTCATTAATGGGGGGTTCCTGTGAATTCTTAAAGTACATTCTAGACAAGTGATCAGTAACAGAATTTTCTACTCCCTTTTTATCTTTTATTTCTAAGTCAAATTCTTGGAGTAATAAAATCCATCTGATTAAGCGGGGTTTAGCATCTTTCTTAGTGAGCAAATATTTTAGTGCAGCATAAACAATTATCTTAGCTCCAACTAAATAAGATCTAAATTTATCAATGGCAAAAACAACAGCCGGAAGCTCTTTTTCAGTGGTTGCATAATTAAGTTGAGCTCCTGTCAAAGTTTTACTTGCATAAGCAATTGCATGATGCTTTTTATCTTTAGTTTGTCCCAAAACTGCCCCCATAGCATAATCACTAGCATCACACATAATTTCAAAAGGCAACGACCAATCAGGGGGTTGAATGATTGGTGCAAAGATGAGTGCTTGCTTTAATAAATTGAAAGAATTTAGACATGCATCATCAAATTCGAAAGGAGCATCCTTGGCTAGCAAAAGAGTAAGTGGTCTCGCAATAAATGAAAAGTCTTTTATAAATCTACGATAAAAACCAGCATGGCCAAGAAAACTTTGAATTCCTTTTATATTCACAGGTGGAGGTAGTTGTTCAATTACTTCAATTTTATCTCTATCTACCTCAATACCTCTTTCAGACACTAGGTGTCCTAGCACTATTCCTTCTCTAACCATAAAATGACATTTTTCCCAATTAAGGATTAAGTGCTTTTCTTCACATCTTTGCAAAACCTTATCTAAGTTCTCAAGACAACTATCAAAAGTTTTTCCATAAATTGAGAAATCATCCATGAAAACTTCCATAATCTCTTCAATCATATCAGAAAATATAGACATCATACATCTTTGAAAAGAAGCTGGTGCATTACATAACCCAAAAGACATTCTACGATAAGCATACGTTCCATATGGGCATGTAAAAGTGGTTTTGCTTTGATCATCAGGATGGATAGGGATCTGGTGATACCCTGAATATCCATCTAGAAAACAGAAAAACGAGTGTTTTGCTAACCGCTCAAGCATCTCATCTATAAAAGGCAAAGGAAAATGATCCTTTTTCGTGGCTTTATTAAGTTTTCTATAGTCTATGCACATCCGCCACCCAGTGACGGTGCGTTGCGGAATTAGCTCATTCTTATCATTAGTAACAACAGTCATGCCTCCCTTTTTAGACACAACTTGAACAGGGCTTACCCACTCACTATGCGGCACAGGATATATAATCCCTGCATGCAGCAACTTTATAACTTCTTTTTTAACTACCTCTCTCATCGCGTTGTTAAGTCTACGTTGAGGCTCTCGAGAGGGTGTAACAGAAGGATCTGTCGGAATACGATGGGTACAAATCATAGGACTGATTCCTGTGAGATCTTGAAGTGAGTAGCTGAAAACAGAGTGGTGTTTTTCAAGAATGGTCATTAATCGCAGAGTTTGCTCCTGAGTGAGTTTATTACTAACGATCACAGGAAACTCTGGATTATTGTTTAGGAAAACATAGGTAAGACCGGGTGGTAAAGTTTTGAGTTCTATGGGGGGTCTAGGTGTTTCTGCAAACTCATCTAAGGGTTCAGGTTCAGAAGGTTCGGCCTCTTCTTCAGTGAAGAAGGGGGCTTCCTCTTCTAAGTCTGGATCATCTAAAAGTTCTAGAGATGCAGCCTTTACCTCCTCCATAGGATCAGGCAAAAGATATGGCTCGGTCTTATTATTCAAGGAGTGAGTTATTGTAATTGGAAGTTTAAAATCCTTTCCCAAGGAAATGTGGAGCTTTCCAGTTTGACCTTCATAAAGGAGTCTTCTAAAAGGTTGTCCAATCAGTAGGTCGAAACCCCATATATCAAAGATATAAAAGTTCAAATGAACCATGGAGCCTTCTACCATAAAGGGTAGGACATTAATAATTCCAAGACTGGGGACTAATCGTCCCGAAGATTCCTTTATGACCTTTGTTGTGGGGGTTAAAACAAGTTTCCCAAATAAATTAAGTGCAAAAGCTTCGGACATAATATTGATCCCCACAACAGGATTATAGAGAGCGTTAAATTGATCAGAATTATAAGCACAGCGTATAGTTATAGAGGGTGTGTCCACTCGGATTACTTCAAAGGAAAGCTCTGACTCCTCTAACCATTCGCTACTCATAACCGAGATAAGCTCTCTCAATTGACGTTCACTTGGTAAACAAATGCTAAATTGGCCGTTTTGGGATCGGTCTATAGAATGGTAGTTTGAAATGTTTCCAAAATCGGCAAAGAGATCGGATTCTATGTCTAGCATGAAATCAGATGGTAGAATTTCTTTCTTTTGTGGCTCAGAACCTGGGATAGCTAAAGTAGATGAAAAATTTGGCAGAGTGTCTACTTCGGCTTCGTAGGTTTTATCATGGAGGGCATTATCCATCTCAGCTTCTAGGATTCTATTCAAGATCCCCTTAGCTTCATCAGTAAGGATACGAAAGAAAGAACCTCTAGCCATAGTATGCAGCATTTGTTTATTATCTTTCTGAAGACCTCGAAAAAAGTGAAATAAAAGAACAGTGTCTTCAAGCAAAAGTTTTGGACCAGATTCTAAAAGATCAGAAAAACGTTTCCAGGATTTCCCCAAAGTTTCATTATCTTTTTGTTTAAAAGATAGGACTTCGAGTCTAAGGTCACCAGTACGGTCAAGGGAATAAAAATCTAGACAAAAGTTGGCTCTTAAAACTCCCCATTCACCTTGCTGTTGACTTACCTTCTGACTATACCATCGTCTAGCTTCTCCTCTTAAAGAAAAAGGAAAAAGCTTCCAACGTAAAGTCTTATCAGAGATGCCATCAATGCGAAGACAATCGCATGTCTGCTCACAATCTCTAATATGAAGGTAAGGGTTTTCGTCTTCCTTTCCCGAAAAAGATAAATTTTGAATCATCACAATCAACCTTGAACTTAACTTATACTGGGATGTTTGGATAGGCTGTGATGACTCCCATGGTAAAAGGTCAGTTGCTGAAGGTGTTGCGGCATCAAAGATAGATATAGAACCTTGGTTTTCCATTTTTGGTAAAAAGAAAAAGAAAGAATGAAAAAGATAAGAAAATAAAAAGTATGAATACAAGCTAGTAGTAAGACTCAAGGTTATCTCAGCAAACCGTCTTTCTCCCTGGCAACGGCGCCAGAAATGCTTGTTGATATTTGGTAACGCAATTAGGAAATAGGATCCGCAAGCGCACGGATATCGGTGAGCACTTCACCCGAGATGTTATCCTGGGTATCGTATTTATATTTTTACCTTTAGGAGAAAGAGTGCATCTGACTAACCAAATCTATTACTACTAACCTTTAGGCTACAACCACTATGATTCGATGTGAGTGATGTATAGAGAAGACTACAACCGCACTCTTCTTCTAACCTTGGTAAGGATGATCTACTGTTCTATTGGGGAGGTTTACGGAATCTAGACACCACAAAGGATGTTCAACCCGCACATATAAACCCTATCGATCCTGCTAACGGGATATGGAATACAAAGGTAACTCAGAATTGTCACGTTCCTCGCTACTACCACGGTCCGGCTAGACGAGGGGATATCTATGAGTATCCTAGCTTAAACACCACGTTTACGCTAGAGATGATTACTCTAAACTCTACGCGAAGAGATCAAAGTAAACTCATAAACCAAAGAACAATAAAACAAAGAACTTACTAGAATTTAGAAGTCGAAATACTGAAGAATCCTGAGAACAAGCCTCGGGTTAGAAGAACTTGCTCCCGCAGGTACAACCTCGGAGTAGACACCGACAGGCCGGCTTCCTCCGATCTACACCTCCACTCTATCTCTCTCAATCTAGTAGAACTAATTCTACTTTCACATTGGATGCTAAGCCCTAAGAGGTGGGAACCCTAGAGGGAACCTCTCTCTCTAAACCCTAACTAGAGATATGCAACTGAATAATGAATTGGGGTCTTCTCCACCAGGGGTCAGGGGCCTTGCTTATATAGCCCTTTTGGATGAATCTGGACCGTCGGATCAAACCGACCTTCATCCTACGGTTTTCCTTGATCCTCAAAGGCGGTGGAGCATAATCCGCGAGACTCGACCTGATTGGTCCCGGGGGCAGGGCGGGCGCCCTAGGGCACAGGGCAGGCGCCCTGTGTCCGGCCCCGTTACGGCTCCCGTTCGTTCCCGTGGCTTCTGGAATCTTCTAGATGTAAGATAATTACGTGTTCGGTTAATATCCCGTCATTAATCCGACATGTGGGCCTTTCTTCCGTATTTCCTGATAACCCCCTACAGAAATAGATAAACAGCAAAACTCGTGGAATTCTGTTAGATCAAACCCTAATTCTAGGTGTTGCTTGCATATAGGTCCTTTTCTTTATTTATTTGATGGTTATAATTGATACTTAAGAACCATCAACAACCGGCGCGTCCGGTCAGTGCGTATTTTGCTGAGTTGGCAGGTAACGGTTGGATTTGACTCTGGGGTGTATAAATACATCCCCTCCACCTCTTTTAGAGGTCTCTTGCTCATTTGTTCAACTGAGAAACACCTTTCAAGTGCAAGGAAGTGCAAGAGCTCTAGTGAGGGTAGTGATTTGAGAATCAAAGTTTGAGAATCCCTCATTAGTGACTAGGGAGTAGCAAGTGTGCATCCATCTTCTCATTAGGCTTGTTGTGGTCAAGTGAGAGTTCTAGCTTGTTACTCTTGGTGATCGCCATCACCTAGATGGCTTGGTGGTGATTGGGAGTTTGGTGATTATCCGGCGGAGCTTGTGGATGACCCAACTCATCTTGTGAGCGGTTTTAGGCGATTCACCGCGACGGAGTGTCGAAGAATCAGCCCATAGAGAGCACTTGATCCTTGCACGGATCAAGGGGGAGCTACACCCTTGCGCGGGTGCTCCAACGAGGACTAGTGGGGAGTGGCGACTCTCCGATACCTCAGGAAAACATCGTCGTGTTCCTAACCCTTACTTTCAAGCATTTACTTTCTTGTATTACTTTCATTGCTTGGCTTACTTTCCTAGAATTGCTATGCTAGACTAGGATTGTAACTTAGGGTGCAAAACTTTTTACCGGTAGAATCATAAGGAACACAAGTAGGCACTAGGGGTGAACTTTGGCTTGTAGGATTTAATTATTGCAATTAATTTTTAGAAAAGCCCAATTCACCCTCCTCTTGGACATCTTGATCCTTTCAGATCAGACGCGGTGACGCGTCCGGTCACGATCGACCGGACGTGTCTGGTCGTGAGTGGGTGCTTATTGGAATTAACCGATGAAAGCTCTATGTTTGGTGTTGGTAATTAGTGACAATACCCAAGTGCTAATCATATGCTTAAGATTGTATGTAGCAAAGGATGATTATCACATAGCATGGTGAAGCATGATGATCAAGTATGGATGATGAAGTGCTTACCATGGTGATGAAGGAGGAACAAGGTGCAACCCTATGATGATCAAGGCAAAGGTATATGCTAGGGGTTGTACTTTGGTAACCAAGACACCTAGTGGGTGTGGTTACATTCTAGGTTAGATAGCCGTACTATAAAGAGAGGAATTGTCGTATCAATTCTAGTCCTACATGTGCCTCTAGGTGACATTTCATTGAGCATATGCATTTGGATAGAGCTAATAACACCTCGAAAAATGATTGTGAAAATGCTAACACACTTGCACATGACGATGATCACTTGGTGGTGTTAGCACATTTGCGATGGCGATGGTGTTTGAGCGGTAGAGAGGGTTTGGGGTCCTCTCTCCCTCCTGTCGAGCTTGCGAGGCGAGATTCAGGCGTTTTCGAGGAGTTAAAACGCCTATTTTCCTTTATGCCGATGTCAAGATTTGGAGGCATAGTCACGGAGGTGTTTCTCAAGCTAAAACATGTGCTAAAGTGATACATATACTTAGAATAGCTCATATATGAAAGGGTGAAACAAGTGGAGCAAGAAAAGATGAAAATTTGCTTGAGTTAGAGGCGACAGACGCTGACTCCGGGAGCGACAGACGCTGTGGGCGCGTCTGTCGAGCAACCCTAGTCGTGGCTCTTAGCGCGCACGTGCGACAGACGCACGGACGCCTGAGCGACAGACGCGCTACGTCAGCGTCGGTCGCCCAGGGTTTCGCGGTCGGGCGAATGCGCGAGCGACAAACGCTCAGGCGTGTCTGACGGGTGAGCAAGGGACGCGTCTGTCGATCGTTTTCATGAAATGGAGCTTATTGGACTGTGTCCGTCATGATGATTGACGCTAGGACTCGACAGCGACGGACGCATCTGTCGATTGGAATCGACCGTTGGATTTCGAACGAGCAGTGGACACGTGGCGTGATCGTGTGCGATAGACGTGGGCATGGCGTCTGTCGGTGGTGCGACAGATGCGTCTGTCGCCCACGTAGAGTACCTAACGGCTCTTTTCGAAGGGGTACCTCTATATATATGCGTTGGCCGGATCTAGGGCTACTCTCTTGGAAATTTGATATACTTGTGAGCATATTGAGCTAAGCCAAAGCATTCCCTCTCATCCCAACTCATCTCCTTTGCATTCGATTGCGATCTTTGAGTGAGATTGAGTGATTCAAGTGCATCGATCATTGATTTGCATCTAGAGGCACTTGGGGGATTGATTTGCTATGGTTTTTCTTGTTACTCCTGGTGGTTGCCGCCACCTAGATGGCTTGGAGCAGCTTGGAGGCGTGGCAAGTGTTAGTGATTGTTCTTGGCCACCTCCCGTGATCTTGTGAGGGGTTTGCACCTTCTCCGGTGGAGTGCCGCAAGGTAGCATTAGTATATTGCGTGTGTCATTGCAACTCTTAGCCATTTGGTAGGTTCTTGTGGTGCCTTTTGAGAGGCTCGGTGTGAGACCGATTAGCCACCGAACCACATGGTGAAGGGGGACACAACGGGGACTAGCGTGCCGGCAAACATGTGAACCTCGGGATAAATCATCGTGTCTTCACTTCGTGATTGTGATTGATTTGTCTCGGTGGATTGATTATCTTAAATATAATCACTTGGAATTATTGATTGGTTGGCTCAATTCATCGCCCCTCGGTGAAATATTTTTTACCCTACTCTTGCATTACATTTCAAGTACTTAGTTGTTTTCTCTAGTGCTTAGTAGCTAGAGTAGAGTAGCTTTTTTAGTTTACCTCTTGCCGTTTAACTTGTGCGGTTGTGTGACATTCATTAGAATTGTGTATTGGATAGGTGGCTTGCAAACCCCCTTTAGGCTAAGCAAAACTTGTATCACGCTATTTGTTATATTGATAAACTTGTTTAGCATACTTTGTAGGAATTTTTAATAGGCTATTCACCCCCCTCTAGCCATCAAGACCTTTCAACCGGACGCTGGCACTGTGGCGTCCGGTCAGTTAAAGTGGCGCATCCGGTCGCGTGGTCAATAAGCACGAATCAGTGGCGACCGGACGTCTAGGAGCGTTCGATTAGTTTTGATCAGCGCATCCGATCACTCTAATGCGTGAACAAGTACATTTAAGTGACCGTTACGATCGAACGAACGAGATTCAAAGCGAGACACATGGCGTTAATCGGGGAGGTCGCGCAGGCACAACCGGACGCTGTGATCGCGTCTGGTCAGATTGACCGGCACATTCGGTCAGCACGACAACAGTAGCAACTTGTTCCTAACGGCTCTATTCTTTGGAGTTGCTTATAAATATTTGTTTGGCCGGTTTAGGGAGGTCTCTCTTGGATTTTTTGACATCCTAACATCTTCTTGACCTGAGCATACTCTCTCCCACTCATCTTCCTTGCTTGATTGACAAATCAAAGTGAGTTTGAGTGATCTCAAGTGCATTTGCTTGTGAGTTTGCATCTAGTTGGCACTTGGGTGAGCACTGGCTACGGGATTCTTGTTACTCTTGGTGGTTACCGCCACCTAGACGGCTTGGAGGCAGCGGAGGAGTTGTGGCAAGAGTGAAGCTTGTTCTTGGCCATCTCCCGATGATTTATGAGGGGCGTTGTGCCTTCCCCGGCGGAGCGTCAAAGGTAACTCTAGTGAATTGCTCGTGTCATTGAGTTACCTCACTTGCGGTAGGTTCTTACGGTGTTCTTGGGGAGCTTGGCTTTGATTGCCAATTATCCGCCGAACCACGAAGTGGTGATCGACATAACGGGGACGTAGTGTGCCGACAAGCACGTGAACCTCAGGAGAAAAATTGTATGTCACCTTTGTGATTGATTTCTTAGATTGCTCCCGGTAATTAGTCTTCACATTATTGTGATTGGTTTATTCCTCGACGCGGCGATATAAAGATCACATACCTCTCTTTTACATTTCGTAAACTAGTTGTAACAAGCTTTTTATTGTAATTAGTTTTGAGAGCTTGTAATATCTTTGCTAGCGTAACTTGTCACCTAGTTGACCTCTTTAGTGTAGCTAGCTTGTGAGAGCTCGTAGTGACTTAGCCTTTGATTGTTATAGTGATCATAGTTACTATAATTGTTGGATAGGTGGCTTGCAACCCTCGTAAAGGTAGAGCAAAATCGCATTTCGCCATTTGTTATACTAACATTTTGCTCTAGTGAGTTTGTAGATTTTTTTTAAATAGGCTATTCACCCCCCTCTAGCCATATTAGGACTTTTCAGCCTGCACGCCCCCGCCATGCCCGCCATCGGCTGAGGGAAAGGAGACGTTGCCGGATCTGGGGAGGACGCTGCTGACCGGGGTAGGGGAGGACCAGATCTGGTGGGACGTTGCGGAGGGTCGCGGGCGCTATAGAGTGGGAGGAGGGGACGCCATGGAAGGCCGCCAGATGTGAGGAAAGATGCACGTGGAGGAAGGGTGGCTGGATCTATGAAGGAGAGGGGAGAAGGCTTGCTTGAGCCGTCATGGAGTTGGGGGAGTGGCCATTATGGAGTGGGGGGAGAGGGTCGCGGCTACAGCGGCGGAGAAGAAGCAAGCTAACAGCGGCGGTGCGTTGGAGGCGCTCGCAGCGGCGATGCGGATTGAGGAAACGATGTGTCGCTCTCTATTTTATTTCTGTATGTGGGCTGTGAGTAGCTGTGGACTAGTCCTGCAGGCCCAGCTAGCCGCGTCCGACACGGGACGGACGCCCATGCAGTATTATTATCATATATGCGCATCTGAGAGCATGGTTAATAATAGAACCAAATTGGTTGGCTATAAGTCAAGTTACAAGAGCCAAGTTATACGATAAGTGTTTTTTATTTATCTTTAAAAAGTCTCTCTCTTATTCCTTCTCACAACACTTGCTACTTAGGCCCACTAATACATATGCTTTCGTGTCTAACTTAGTGTTTGCATGGGAGCCAAGCTCTCATCTCTCTCGTCCCTTCTCTCCTTCACATCAGTGTTAGCTTGACTATAAGTCTATTATTGTACCTGCTCTGGAGATTCCGGGAGGGAGAGTGATAGAAGAGAGGGGAGGGAGGGGGCGGCCTGCCACCTGCGTCACCTGCTGCCATTGGTCGGAAAGAGAGGTCATGAAGAGAGAAGATGGTCGGTTGCTCGGTTTGGCGTTGGAGGGCATATACTGCCCTGTTGGCCTGTTGCCTCACAAGTCACGAGGAGCAACTTGTTTGGTCCTTCGGCTCATCAGTTAAAAAAAACACCAGAAAGAACTTGCAACGAGATCTCTGTATCGACAATTCGACATACGTTCCCCTTTTTTCCAATGCCATCACGTACACATTCGGTTACACGTACCAAGTCTTATGAGCGCATAGAAAGACCGAACCGATTAAATTTGTAGCAAGACATCAGCCCTGATCAGTCCTGCTACACCGTGTTGTTGTTGCTCCACAGATGCCATCGTACCAAGGTGCAACCTACGGCAGCAAGCTCAAGAGGGGACCTCTTTTAGCCCAGTTTTAGTGATGTCCCAGTTTTCAAAACTATCATGTATTAGACAAACTTATTTTATGTCATGAAATTTTTATTATCTTTTTTTTATTATACTATGTCATGTTAACTTATTTAATATCATAAAACTTCACCGAGACACTTAAAAAACATTCAAGCCCTCTTTGGATCGAAGGTGAAAGCAGGATAGAAAAAGGGTAGGGATAGAAAAAGTGTAGAAATTCATATGCTTTCCTGTAGGATTCAACAGTTCTAGAAAAGAAAATCGATAGAAAGGCCTTTGGCGGACTCGGGTGAGGAACTGCATGCTGCATGTGTGTGCCTGTCTGAGGCAGTGTTGGCTACTGTTTACCCGTGACAAGGATGACAAGTATGCATGCTAGCGAACTGGACAGCCACCTCTGCTCTTGCCGTACAGTCAAACATGGCCTTGTTTAGATTCTAGACTTTGCCTCCTAAATTCACTATGCAGAATTTCTATTCTCCGTCACATCAAAATGTCGACATATATATGGAGTACTAAATATAGATGAAATAAAAAATTAATTACACAGTTTTGTTGTACTTTACGAGACGAACATTTTAAGCCTAATTAATCAATATTTGGATAATTATTACCAAATAAAAACAAAATTACTACAGTGTAACGTGACACTTACTATGCAAAGTTTGGTTATAAATTTTGGAATCTAAACATGGCCATGGAAAGAAACGGCGCCAATAGATAAAGATGCCTCGGTCTTCGCGCAAAAAAGAGGTCAGGGTGGATGGTAGAAATCCTCCGTTTTTCCTCCGGAATGGCTGCCATAGGAATGTTCCCTCCGTTTTCCTGTGATTGTTTCCTACCATCAAAGGAGTGAACAGTAGCCAAATCGTTACGGTCTAGAATCCTACGTTAACCCTCCATTTCACCCTCAATCCAAAAGGACCTCATTTTATACTAGGGAGGGAGGGAGAAAGAGTGCCAATCTTTTGGTCCGACCAGTTGAGCGGAAGTCACACGCCGACTAGCTCTCCTAGATTATTTTATTGAAAAAACTCTAATTGACCCCAACTATAGGGGTGGTCTAGTTTACCTCCGAACTATGAAATGGTCTAATTTACCCCCTGAACTTTGCAAAACCGGCCAAATCACCCCCTCGGGCGGTTTTGAGCAGTGGTTTTGCTACAGTGTCAGCGGTTTTGCTATAGTAACAGCGGTTTTGTCTTTTATTTATTTATTTATTTCGTTTGAATCTTTGAAAAATCATAGTAAATCACAGAAAAATCATAAAATAGAAAATCCAATTTTGTTGGACTCCACATGAGTAGATCTACACAGTGAATATATAATATAATATGCTTTAGTACAAAATTTTTGTTGTATGAATTATTCAAATTAATTACAGAAAAAAAATAGATCAAAATTTACAGCAAAAACTTTGTACTAAAGCATACTATATTATATATTCACTGTGTAGATCTACTCATGTGGAGTCCAACAAAATTGAATTTTCCATTTTATGATTTTTCTGTGAGTTACTATGATTTTTTAAAGATTCAGACGAAATAAATAAAAAAGAAAAAGACAAAACTACTGTTACTATAGCAAAACCGCTGACACTGTAGCAAAATCACCGCCCAAAACCACCCGAGGGGGTGATTTGGCCGGTTTTGCAAAGTTCAGAGGGTAAATTAGACCATTTCATAGTTCGGGGGTAAACTAGACCACCCTTATAATTGGGGGTCAATTAGACTTTTTCCTTATTTTATTGGGTCGATTTCAGACCATGTTTAGATTGGAAAAAATTTCAAACCGATGAATAGTACCACTTTCGTCTTATTTGATAAATATTGTCCAATCGCGGACCAACTAGGCTTAAAAGATTCATCTCGTAATTTCCAACTAAACTGTGTAATTAATTATTTTTTTACCTACATTTAATACTCTATGCAAGCAGCTAAAAATTAATGTGACGGAGAGAGAGTAAAAAAACTTGAATTTTGAGAGAAACATAAACAAGGCCTCAATACGTAATAGGCCCATGTCACCTCGTGCGGCGCACCAGCAGCTCGTCCGTCGCGGCTTTGAATCATGCTTGCCTATCAGGCTACCAGCCTATCACGCAGACGCGTAGGTCTCTGTCACGTCGGGCAGCGCCGAGCAGTTATTAGCATCTCCACACACAAGTTCGGATTTATCTTTTTTTCCTTTTCTTCTTCTTTTTTCTTTATTTTCTTTTTTTTTAGTATCTATTCATTTTATTTATTACTAGCAAATATATTCATACGTTGCAATAAGAGAAAATAAACAATAGAATATTAATAGAAACTAAGAACATGAACGCAATAGATATGTTTATGTCTTACCTATAAAACTACAATGATGCCAATAATATGACAATAACTTAGTGGTGCACACATCTTTATTTTATAGATATAAAGATTAGATGCTGAAAGGCATATGATACTTGCTTTTATTTTTTATATTTATAATAAATAAATATAAAACCAAAAGAAATAAGAATCAAAACTGGGATGCTTGATTCACGTGGGAAAAAAAATCAGAAAATGCTCACGCAAAAACAAAACAAAACAAAACAAAGAGCGTGGCCTAGGAGTAGCTCGGCGAGGGAGATGAACTTGGACGACAGGAGGATGTTGGAGTCGAACGCGACCTCTGCGAGGTAAGCTGTTCAACAGCTTGGCGCCCTTCACCAGGAGGCTCTGCTTCGGCGACTGTGGGCTGTCGTAGTCGAATCCGACATCTTCCTCCTCCTCCTCGTCGTTGTGGTTGAGGAACATTGAGAAGATGCACACCACCATGTCCGTGTCGTACAGCGCGTGCTGCTGCCCGGCCGACGTGGCTGTGCCCACGCCGGAGGCGATGAGTATGTCCTCTAGGATGACGTGGTCCAGCTGCATGCGATCTGCTTCTCTATGTCGGCCCTGCTTGTGCAGATGCTGGACGTGGACACCGCCATCGCCGTCTTGAGGAGCCCCGAGAGGAAGGCCATCGAAACGAGTCTCTTCTTGGACTGCGCCGAGAGCAGACCATGATGGTACGCTGCTTCTTGACGGCGCTGGCGTCCGTGTCCGCCGAGCTATAAAAAACACCAAGCTGATGCCTCCTCGATATGTCCTTGTTCGCTGCCACTATGCAATCCTCTTCCTTTGTCCACCATCTCCTCTCTCCCGATCTCAGGCGAGACCCGGAGGTTGCCTAGGTCAAGGCCGCAGCTGCCGTGGCCAGTTGCCGAGGAGCAAGACGCCGGTTGTCGAGGAGCGACCACCACCGCG
Source organism: Saccharum spontaneum (assembly GCA_022457205.1). Classification (NCBI taxonomy): domain Eukaryota; kingdom Viridiplantae; phylum Streptophyta; class Magnoliopsida; order Poales; family Poaceae; genus Saccharum; species Saccharum spontaneum. Next base: position 34,305,711 of record CM039603.1, read on the forward strand.
ATGTCCTTGTTGAGCCAAAGACGACAAGCCCTGGAGCCGTGCGCCTTGGTCGACGGCTGTCCATCATCGCCACACCGAGGGCACATCGCCGAGCGGCGGCGGGGACAGAGCCACATTGCACAGGAACTCGCGGTGTTAAGCTCTCCCTCTCCTCCGCCCCTCGGCATCGCCTGGTCGATCCGGACGTCGTGCCCCCACTCACTTCATCGCCACAATGTCGGCCTCATCGATCTACAACACGTCTTTTCCGTGAGCCCGAGTCGCCGGAGTGGAGTTGGACTCGCAAGGTGGAATATAATCAAGCGAAATAGCAACGCACGGCAGAAGAGGAAAAAACGACTACGGTTGTATCTCCACACCGTATTTGCGCCGGTCTCAACCGCGTGCACATATCTCACGGCTTCATAATTGTTGAATCTGAGCCACTTTAGGATTACTAGGTTGGACAAAAATTTTTAATGGTAAGAAATTTTGCCTCTTTAGTATTAGGTATAGATTTCCCCTTTATGTTTTTTCTTTTATTTTATTTATTAATTTTTTGATTCTATGTAGTGTTATTGTTTATTTCTTATACTTTCAATTTTTGCTAAATATTTGTTTTTTTACTAGCAAATTTGCCCATATATTGCAACGGGAGAAAATAAGCAATTGAATATTCAAAGAAAACGAGAACAGAAACCGTGTAGATCTATTTATGTTTTACTTTGAAATCTACAATTTATTTTGATCCATAGTATAAGTTAATTATGCCAATAATATGACAATGTTTTATTAAACCTATGTCAATTAAAGCACGCTTTGTATACAAAAGTACAATTTTAAAAGTTTTTTCCGTACAAAACACAGGAATATTTACTCTTAACTATATCCTAGCTTTCATTTTCATACTATAGTAATATTAAATTTTGTGCTTCCTTTGATGAAGACCCATAACAGTATGTAATTCTAATATTTGATTCAAGTCGGCGAGGAATTAGTTGACGATATATAAAGCACTAAGATCATTACGATAAGAGACATCTCTCTATTTTATACATGGTGACACTCGTCAGGGTTGCACTGGTATATGTGTACAATGCAAAGACATTAATTTAAACTGGATTGATAACAAACCACTCACATTTTAGTTTATGGTTATATTAGACAAATCTTAGTCCAATCTATCTTACCTCAAAATTAAACCACAAAGAGTTTCTTAATTTACTCCCTTTTCATTTTAAATGGATGGAAAAAAACTGACGCAAATCAGTCCTGACACAAACCAAAAGCAAACTCACGGACGTAAACCAGAACGCAAACATAAATCGGACTCAGAAACGGATAGGAAATCAGAAAGAACCTTACTCATGAACAAATAGAAAATCAGGAAGGAACTCAATTTATATATATATATATATATATATATATATATATATATATATATATATATATATATATATAGACACACTATTCTTAGGCCTGGGCGTTGAGTATTATAAAGCGCTCCGGCGGAGCGCCGCCCCTCCCGGCGATTGACCATGCAGATTTATACGACAGTAAGTATTGTAGTTCTTTTATTACTGTAGACCCTGCCTTTATTAGTGTGGACCATGCAGAACCCCGTCCGTGTCTCCGTGATGACCGCTCCCAAATCCATAAATAGCCACGGCAGCACCCACCACTCACCACGTCGTCACCTGCCGACATCCCCATCTCCTCTCCCAACGCCGGCGCCCCAACTCTCCAACGCTACTGCAGAGCGTCCGGCCGGCATGAGCAGGCGACGAGCCCGCCGGGAGACGACGCGCGTTGTCCGGTGAGACGATCCTCCCAGCTGCGACGGCGGCGGCGCGGCCATCCCGACGGCGGTCCCGGCGGCCCTTCCCCGTCCCGAAGGCGGTCGCGGCGCCGTCTCCCTCCCAACCGCTCCTAGGACAGATGGAATTATTTCCTGGACAAAATGATTCTATTAGTAATAAAAAAATTACTCATGGGTCTGGACTAAATTATTTATCAAATTAAATGCTAATAGTAGTAATAAAAAAATTATTTGGTTAATAATTGATAATAAAAAATACCTCACACGGAGACTGAATGCCTCGATGACTATCACCGCCAATTTTACTACTCACGGGTCCTTGCTGAATTATCTATAGACTCAAATAACACTATTAGTAATAAAAAAAAGTACCACCAATTTTACTACTCATGGTTCCGGACTGAATTATTTATCGAATCAAATGATAATAGTAGTAATAAAAAGTAATTTTATTACTATTTGTATCATTTTGTTAAGTAAAATAATTCCCTCTTCAGCTGTGAGCATTAAATTTTCGCGTGCTAATCACTGGCATGTCTGGTCACCCCGGCTAGGCTATTTTTTATTACTGTTAGGATCAAATTGTTAACCAAATAATTCCCTTCTAGGATGTGAGCGGTCAAATTTGCCTGTGCTAAGCACCGGCGTGTCTAGTCGCATGTTGGACACTTGCAGCTTGTTCGCTTGGCTGAAAATAAGCGGCTGAAAGTACTGTTGGCTGATTTATGTGAGAGAAAAATACTGCTGCCTGATTAGAAATAAGTGGCTGAAAGCTCAAATGAACGGGCCTTTGATGTCTTAATAAGTAGCATAGGCAGCTTTACTATGCAAAGGCCAGTTAGGAATTATTTACTTAATAAAATGATATAATAAAAATACTTTGGCCAGCAGCCGAAAACGTCGGTGATTAGCACACGTAAATTTACTGCTCACAGGCCCGGTATGAATTATTTACTTAGCTAAATAATAGTATTAGTTATAAAACAATAGTTTGACCTGTGACTGAACACTCTATGATTAGCTAAAAAAATTTACCGCTCACAGTCCGAGAAGGAATTATTTATTTAACAAAATAATATATTAGTAATAAAATAAGACCGTGTGACCGAACTGTGACCGGACGTCCCGGAGATTAGCACATGGCGAATTTACCGCTCACGGGAATGGAAGGAATTATTTTATTAGGAAAACGATATTAACGGTAATAAAAAAGGCCCGAGCGGTGACCGGACGCCCCGGGGATTAACACAATCAAATTTACTGCTCAGGGGCATGATGGAATTATTTCTCGTCTAAATGATACTATTAGTAATAAAATAATAGCCCGATCGGTGATCAGATGACCCAGAGATTAGCACGTGGCAAGTTTACCGTTCACAGGAAAGAAAGAAATTATTTTTATCAACAAAATGATACTATTAGTAATTAAAAAGTAGCTCGATCGGTGCCCGGATGCCACAGTGATTAGCACATGATAATTTACCACTCACAGATAGGACATAATTATTTTGTGGACAAAATGATCCTATTAGTAATAAAAAATAGCACGATCGTTGTCTGGATGTCACGGTGATTGGCATAGGCGCAGGATGGAATTATTTTTTTGGAAGCAACTAACAATAATCATAATAAAAAATATCATCCCAAAATATGATGCCTCTGTAAATAGCAGAACTAAATTTATTACATATGGGTGTGTTGAAAATTATTTTATCTGCACAAATGATAATAATAATAATAAATTATTTATCAAGGGGGATACATCTAGGTGAAATCAATTATTTTATTACTATATGGTTGTTAGTGTTCTCGGTAGAAAAACTATTTCC